>CAIGQZ010032594.1:8261014-8271962 GCA_903798205.1 Danio tinwini
TGTGTGTGTGTGTGTGTGTGTGTGTGTGTGTGTGTGTGTGTGTGTGTGTGTGAGTGTGAGATCAGCAATTATGTATAGAACAAAACCAGTAAAAGACGTTTGAGCAGTTAATAAGTTTTTCTGCATGATATTGTGGGTTTATAACAAGTTGTAGAATGTAGAGGATTGTTGCGTTGTTTTTTTTCCATCTACTGAGAATCAAACCCTATGACCTTGATGTGCTAGTGCCATATGCTGCTATTTGAGATTAAAAAACTCTTGATATATCCATCACCTCACTGGCAAAACTGATTAGCTGGAAGACAGATTTATTCTGAATACAGGTTTTGTTGTAACATACAGGTTTTGAACAGCATAAGGATACAAATATGCAAGTATATAGAATTTTGGGGTGAACATTCTTTATTATAATGATTAACCCAGGAATAATCATTTAATTTAAGGTAGAAATCATATGACATAATTACTGTCCTCAATGCAAAAGGCTATGCAGTTTTTCTGTCATTTAGTCAATTTATTATAATTTTTTTTATAATTTAGCAGGTCATTTAAAGGGAGGGTTCACCAAACAAAATTTAAATTTACTCACTGTTTACTCATTCTCAAGTGGTTCCAAACCTTTATGGTTTTCTTTCTTCTTTTGCACGCAAAAGAAGATATATTGAAGAAAGCTAAAAAACCTGTAGCCATTGATTTCCACAGTAAGGAAAAAAATACTATGGAAGTCAATGGTTGCAGATTTGCAGCTTTTATAAAATTAATTAAATTTATTATCTTCTTTCGTGTTCAACAAGAAAAAACTCTTAACGATTTGAAACAATGGTGAGTTATTTATGACAATTCTTTTTTTGGGGGGGGGTTAAGCCATCCCTTTACTGTTATGTTAGAAATCTGCCTAGACATGTACCCTATGTAAATGTTTGCGTTCTGATTGGCCGGTCTCTTTTTGCTGCATGCAAATGTAGTAAATTGGGATTCCGACAGTTGAAAAAACTTGTGAAAGATCTTCAAAAGCCCTTCCCCCATTAAAAGTCGTTGACATTCCCATGAAAGTCGTAACTGATAGCAGGAAAAAAGAGGCCCTTCTGTTTTGATGGAACTTAATGGAGGAGAAGCCTCAACATGTAGAACTAAATTCCCACGTGTGGAAACTTCAAGAGGTAGCTCACGAAAAAAAAAAAACTATTGCATTCTGTGCTCATTATAGATAAAACTGACAAGGCATTACATTTAAAGGGATAGTTGTAAGCCTATATTTATTCCAAACCTATTATGTGTTTCTTTTGTTGAACACAAAAGAAGAAAAATGTTGGAAACCTGTAAATATTGACTTCCATTGTATTTGTTTTTCCTATTGAGGAAGTCTGTGGTTACAGTTTTTCAGTTTTCTTCAATATCTTATTTTATGTTTAACAGAATCACAAAAACCACTGGAGGGAGAGTAAATAGCGAGAAATGTAATATTTTGCGCGAACTATTCCTTTAAAACATACTTATTCACTGTTTCAAAATGGCACAATGCTTCACATGTCCTGCCCTGTGCCATGTTAAAAATCTTTAATCATTGTACATTATATTGTGCATCTGCTTCATAATAAGCTTCATTCTGCTTCATTACATATTTAGTCTGATTAGGGGTGTAACGGATCACAATCCGCAGTTTGAAACGCATGCGAACCGCGAATTAATAATTTTTTTTACTGGTAGATTAATCCTAAATTTGTTACGATCACAGAGAGATCGACTCTTGTGTCATTCAAATCACATGTATAAAAGCATTTAGGTTTTCCTGTAAAATATAATGATGACGGAAGACGTTGTGGTGGGTTTCTTAGGTTATTAAAGGTGTTTTCTGTCACTACTTGTTTAGCCTGCATTATTGAATTCATGATTAATCATTAAACGATCACGATCTCAACACCCACGCAACATAAATTATGAATGATGGTGATTTGCATGTTTATTAATCCTTCAAATCGCTGCATTCAAATCTGTTTGAAGAACACAAAAATCAAGAAAGAGATTCAGTCTTTAGCTAAACAGCCAAATAACACAGAAGTACTGGGATAACAGTTTGTAGTTTAGATAAAACCACTGATGTTTATGGTAAAGATTAAAATCACCATCATTTGCATTTAACTTGATGCTTAAAAAATGAAAGTTGTAGGCAGCAATTACATTATTTAACCAATAGGTAGCCACAACCACCAGCCATCAAAAATATGCCACTGAATAATTCATCAAAAATGATCTATCTAGCAATGAAACATGTTTTATGAATGAATAACTGAATCATTTATTGAAAATGAGACTAAAAATAAACATGGGTTGTGCCATTTATAATGTCAGATTTCTATATAGCGTTATCAGCAACAGTAGTAGTAGTAACAGTGAATTTTGCACAGTAGTGAATATTTTGCTATTTATGTTTATTCAGCAATGATTTTTTCATTTTATTTTTCATAAAATTACAGGTTCTCAGTTCCGTTTATTAAAACCAAAAGTGTCTTGCAGTGCTGTTTTTGTAATAAATGGAAAGCAAATTATATTTGTCTCCTCCCCTTTTTGGCCGATCCGAAAAATGGTCCGATCTGTTACTAAAAAACGATAATGTGATCCGAACCGTGAGATTTTTGGTCCGTTACACCAGTAAGTCTTATCACAAGAATAGTAAGGTATGGTTTTTTTTTTTTTTTTTTTAGACTGTGTCATGTTACAGCATGTTAAATTCTTTGCAGTAACCTATAAGAAGTCAAGCATGTTCATACCTGCAAGTCTTCCTTTCATTTTCCTTGAAATGTCATGCAGATATACAGTACTTCCCTTTTTTTTTATTTCAATAATGAATTTTTTTCTTATCACTGCATTTATTCGACCAGAAATCCAGTACAAACTGTAGCACTATGAAATATTCATGCAATATGATATATTTTCTATTTCGTTGTTTTAAAATAATAATAATAATAATACATTTTATTTATAATGCACTTTTCTAAAAACCCAAAGTGCTAACTTTTTGTAACTTAAAAAAAAAAAAAGAATATTGTCATTGAATCTAGTCTTAAGTGTGACATTGTCCATGAGAAGCGTTTTTCAGGACAAATAAAGAAGTTCTCAAGGACAGCATTTTTAAAGAAACCTTTTAGAATCATTACAAATGTATTTATATGGTCACATTAACGTAGAGCACATTTGCTAAATAAAAGCATTAATCTATTAAACAAACACAACTTAAACATCTGAGTGGTAGCTTTCTTTGTAGATTTTGTTTTTATGACAACACAACTGGTTTAAACATGAACATGATATATCAGCAGCAAATCAGCACATTGTTTGTTTGAAAGATCATTGAAGACTGAAGTAAAATACACTTTGGAGCACAGGAAAAAAACATTTAAAAACATAGCACGTTTTTAAAAAATAATGTTTCATATCATCAGTGTTGTATTTATTTTTGGCTTCATAATGTCTTTGTGAGCATAAGAGACTTAATTAACAAACTTTTTTAAAGCCTAATGGTTCCAAACCTTTGATAAACTACTCTGATCAAGAGATAAAAAAAAAATGTAATATTTAATCTTATGTCAGCTTGCATTCACTGTAAAAAAATGCAGGGTTGCACACAATTCATTCATGTTGCCCCAACACAAATCAATTAAGTTAACTTAACACTTTTTACAAATTTATGTGGATAGAATAAAAAAAATGTGCCAATGAAATATCAAGAATTGTGGTGTTTCAGCTTATTTTTAATTAAGTAGTTTGAACAAGTTAAAAATATATATTCTTTTGAATGTTGTTTGTTAGGCTATTTTTTCTGCCTCAATATATCCTACCACTTTCTATACAGCTATATTTCGTATGTTCTACATTGTTATTTCATAACTGCTAATCTTTGTTGACAACTCAAAAGTGATAAGAAGTGTAAATGATTGTCCAAAGCGCTGGCAAACGCACGTAGAGACAATAGTCACTTGACACCTGTTACTTTTCTCAGCGCTGATCAGGACATGCGTACTTAAAAGGAGATAACTTTCTAAAAAGGTATATTTTAGCGACAGCAGGGTGATTAGTTTATTAAAGTACTTAGTTTTTATATTTAAGCAATTATACGTTCCGATGTACAACTGTCTTAATTATAGCCAAAAACCTCAGTAGGTTTTGTATAAAGATCAATGCAGAAATTGGTTTTGTGAGCCGTGAAGCGCCCCCTGGTGGAGGACTCGGACAACGAAAACATAATTTACAGCCCTTAAGTCTGCCCTAGGAGAAATAATGTAAGCATAACGACAAACATAACTCCCTTCCTGTCAAACAGTTTGCCTTATCACTGTAAATTGTTGCTTTTATTGTCAAAGAAATCCCGCTTATGCCATTCATTCATGCGGCAGTTTGATTATCTACCCAAAGTTTCTCAGTGAATTCGAATCATCCACCATTTTTGTCCGTTGAGAGATCTCTGTAAACGTATGGTATTGTACAAGGGATTTCTACAAATGTGACTGACTCAAAAACAAAACGCTTCTATGTATAGATAAAGAAATAACTTTCTTACCCTTGTTTTGGTCACAACGTTGGTCCTATATATTATGCACTATCCACCGCTTCGCCTCACAATGGTTTCTAAACGCGTATAGATCCCTATCAACATCTCATATTTCAAAATCTACACCATTATAGCTGTTTTAGCCGTCTAAATTGCTTAACACAACCAGCGAATAACGTAAATCTCTTATTATTTGATTTATCCGAAGGTAAACGTCATCGTCTTGACATGTTATAAAGCCCTACTGTATGATCCAGTTTCAATTTTATTATCGCAGCTACACAATCGGACACCAGTTTCCGCATTCTGCTCGTTCTGTTTCTCGCGAGATTTCGTTTAAAATAACTTGCTCATGTCTATTAAGACAGATTATTTGCGCCCAAGCCTGTTAATATTTCCTCAAAATCGTCTGATCTTTGTAAATACACTTGTGAGGCAGTGTTATGAGGTTTTCCTGCAGTGTTTAAAATGGATACATACAGTTGTACTGTAGTTATAATGATAGAGGACACATGTATAGGCTACTATTTAAATATTAACATTTCTAAAGATGTTTACACTTTTAAGTGTTCAAGTACTGCATTTAACATTCATTATTACATTATGTATTTACTGTAACATACTAGTACATATTTTTTATATGCGATTTGTATTTTAAAACTGATTAAATTTGACTGTTTAGCAATGAATATGGGCATTTTTCATAACAGGCTGTTGTATTTTAAATAAAGTATCGTATTCAGTTTTTTTTTTTGTACCATGTACTATAGCAGGGGTGTCACTCTAGTTCCAACCCTGCTTCAACACACTTAGCTATAAGTTTCAAACAATTAGTTTGTTTAATTAGGGTTGAAACTAAACTGTGCAGAGCTATGGCCCTCCAGAAACAGAGTTTGACACATGTGTACTACAGTATGTTTGCCCATTGATTTATTTTGTGTGTGTGTGTATATTAAGTAATTGCTAGGCCCACACGGAATCTGCGAGCACAGAATTCCGCAGATTTTCTGCAGATTTTCCGCAGATTTTTAGCCCATCATTAATTCTGTTTATTTACTTAGTTAACTGTTTACAGTTAATCTAATTGGATTTGCATTTTAAATAAAAGTTAAAAAGATATTTTTTCTATTTAACATATTAAGGTTTTAGTTATGATACTCCTAAAATAATTCCGCAGAAATCCGCAGATTTTTACCAAAATTCTCTGTAGAAATAGCAAAAAACGTCCGCAGATTCCGTCTGGCCCTAGTAATGGCCTACATTTTGAATAATAATGATAATAAATCAAATTGTGTGTCCTTGAACTAGTAAAAATGTAATTTACTTAAAATGTAGCTAAGTCAGGTTTGAAGTAATTGCTTGTAATTTGTCTCTGCTAGGTATGTTTGTATTTACATGTGGATATGGACCATTTTGAGGAATGTAAACAAAAACAATGGTCCCAACATATTTGCACTTTTTTCATTTCTATAGCTTCTGAGAATCCAAAAAGAGATATTGATAAATAATATTAATGTTTATTACTTAACAAGTAATTAACTTAAGTTATGATTAAATTCTTTTTACAGTTATGAAATTGTTTGATAACAAGCAGGAAAGGTTGATGGGCCAATGACATGATCACATTGAAATGGTCTATACACGTACTGTACATGCGTATTACTATATAAAGCGTTTTATATATTTGTTTTCCAGGCGTGCTTGCAGTCGAGACCAATTCAGTGAAGACAATTGAAATGACAGAAGGCGACCCTGTCTTTCTAGACAGTTGTGTTACCAAAATACAGAAAGATGATAAAGTTGAGTGGAAGTTTAACTCTCATGTCATCGCCATCGTGTCCAACAGTGCGTTATTGTATGACACAGATGATGGCAGATTTGCAGGCAAACTACAAGTAAACGAGCAAACCGGAGACCTTATCATCAGGAATCCCAGACTTAAACACTCTGGGCTTTATGAGGTGAAGACCACCAGTGTCAACAGTGCAATGCCATGCAGGACTTTCAGGGTTGTTGTGCTTGGTAAGTAATACCAAAGACTATTGAATACACAAGACATGTCACTCGTAGGCATGGGCCGGTATAGGATTCTGAAGATATGATAACCTTGGATAAAAATATCACATTATCATGGTATTGTGATTACTGCTCTTAAAAAAAATATATATATATATATTTTATTTTTATATATATATATATATATATATATATATATATATATATATATATATCTATATTTATATTAAAATAATAATAAAAATTATTATTATTATTATTATTATTATTAATGTCTGGGTAAAAAACTAAAACTTTTTTCCCCTTTGAAAACAATATATTTCGTTTTTTTGAAAGATTTATATTATTTTTGAACAGTAAACATGTCAGGCTAAATATTTTAAGTGAATCATTGACTTCTGCTGTCTTCATTATTTTCAAAAACGCAGATTTCTTTACAATTTAAAACAACATCTTTGGACACTTTTTTTTGCTGAAGATGCTGTTGTCCTAAAAAAACAAACATTCATTCATTTTCTTTTCGGCTTAGTTCCTTTATTAATCTGGGGTTGCCACAGCGTAATGAACCGTTTATCCAGCATATGTTTTATGCAGCGGATGCCTTTCCAGCTGCAACCCATCACTGGGAAACTTCCACACTCATTCACACACACACACACACACTCATACACTACGGTCAATTTTAGCATACCCAATTCACCTGTACCACATGCCTCTGGACTGTGGGGGAAATCGGAGCACCTGGAGGAATCCCACGCCAACACGGGGAGAACATGCAAACTCCACACAGAAACACCAACTGACCCAGCCGAGGCTTGAACCAGAGACCTTCTTGCTGTGAGGCGAACGTGCTACCAACTGCGTCACCACTTCACCTTAAAAAAAAAATAAAATAAAAAATTGTCAATAAAAAATCTTACACATACCTTAGAAACGGTATAGCAGAAAATCTTGGCGGTTTTAAAACCTTGACTTTTCCAAATTGTGGTATACCTTAAACGGTTATCGTCTCATGCCTTGTCACTGGAATAGTTTTTATTGGGGAAAAGAGTAACGGTCAATATGGCAAATGAAACTAAAGCTTTTATTATGCACTTGTAAATCGTTTTATAACACAACCTTTGCACTGTAAAAATATATGTATAATTAACATAACACTAATGTGGGTTTTTCTTAGATTTTTCTTATGTATTTCAGATGCAATGCCTACGAAGGTGTCCGTAAAGGCGGGAGAGCCTGTCATTTTACAGCATAATATTCCTGATATAAACATGTGTGATGTGATCGAGTGGAGGTTTGAAGATGGGCAGCCTGCCTTAGCTCGTATCAACAAACAGAGCAGTAAAAACCCCTCATATGATGAAAATAATAAGAGGTTCAGTGGCAGATTGGCGCTGGATCAGACTGGATATCTGACCATCGAAGACTCCAAAACCACTGACTCTGGACTTTATAAACTAGAGGTGATGGGAACCAACTATAAAGGGAACAGGAACTTTCGTGTTATAGTCAGTGGTGAGTACATTCTGCTCTTTGCTAGTCTTTAAATGAAGATTCACACAAAATGAAAACTTATTAGTGAACTCATAGGATTTATTTGTGAACTGATTGTCTCTCTTTGTCTTTTACAGAAGCGGGTCGGTCCACAGTTTCTATTGTGGTCATGAGTCTGGTTGTTATTATGTTGATCATGGTTCATTGGGATTAAGTTTTGCAATAAATGAAAGACCGGGGTATAAAGATAACAGAGTAAGTAAGCATCCTAAATTAACTTCATTTACTGCATTGCATTCACTAAATTAAGGCAGAATACAAATGTTGATAATATTTAAAGGGCTGTATTTATTTGATCAGCATACAGTGTAGATGGGGCTTGACATTACCACCCACCAAATGCGGGTAGATTTCAGTTGTGGCGGGTTGGACAACCACCTCACCAGCCACTTTGGCTGGTTGAAAATAAATTGCCAGTGCTGGCTTATCACTAAGAATTAGAACTTAAGTTTAAGACCGTGTGTCAAATGCGATCAGCACGACTGATAACTGCTCGTGCGAGCAAAAGAAAGCAGGTGAATACCGAATTAGTGGATGATCTGGCGATTGGTGAAACACAGGCGATCCTCATTCACTGACGAGGGCTTCTGTCACGCACACAGCTGATGTGATGCGCGGCTAGTGCTTAAAAGCTCCCACGTTTCTTGCATGACGCAACCATGCCTGGAAACACAACTGGTGGGATTGCTTCTCTTTCAAATAGACTGCTCATGCACCCACAGTTGTACTGCTTTCAAGAGCTCCAGATTTTTTGTAAGCAGCAGTGGTTGCCATTTTCGCTTAAACCATTCTTTGAACAGATATTAATGGGCCTAAAGTTAACCATGTGTGCTTGATCATCTTTTTTTTTTTTATCGCACACAGTGTTTTTCGACAGCTTTCTTTTGCTTATAGATAATTTTGTTAATATGTTTTAATTATCCTCCTTTACAATAACATT
This sequence comes from Danio tinwini, assembly GCA_903798205.1. Lineage (NCBI taxonomy): Eukaryota > Metazoa > Chordata > Actinopteri > Cypriniformes > Danionidae > Danio > Danio tinwini. Next base: position 8,270,071 of record CAIGQZ010032594.1, read on the forward strand.
GCTTTAATAGGGCATTAAAAGGCAGATCACACCGAATGTGCTTTTTGCGTTAAGAGGCGCCTTTTTTTTTTTTAATGGTTTACTAACCGCCTCTCGTTTTAACCGCCTGCTCTGCCTCCTGTTTTTGCCCTTGCGCGCCGTACGCTCGCAGTTGAAAAAAAAAAAAAGTCACCTCTGAGCAGAAAAGGCACATTACGTCACTGGCGTCTTTTTCATTCACCAATCAAATGAAAGCAGAGGCGGGGTATCCATTGAAGTGCCTGCAGTGTTTGTATTGTCAAGACAACAACGTAGAGACTTGTGGTTGCTGTTTTGAGTTATCCAAAGCTGTTTGACTTTACAAACCTTGAATATCACAATATTATTAATTATTACAATTATTAATATCAACAGCAACACTCGCGCACATTGCCCACCTGATTCAGTCGTTGCCTAGTGACAAAGCGCACATCTCTTCTTTTTTTCTTGTCAACAAAAAAAGCAGCGCGATGCGCCTCACGTTTTTGAAACGTAAATGCGCCTTCGGTGTGATCGGCCCCTAACTCTCCTTTAATGTATAGTTAGGCCCACATGGAATCTGCGTGCACATTTCCACAGATTTTTAGCCCATCATTGAGTCTATGTATTTACTTGTGTAAATTTATATTTATTCAGTTTTTCAAATAATTTAACTAATATTATTGTGATATAATAATAGTAATATTAAAATGTTTATATGATTTATTTACAATACAGTTTATAAAGTAATATTTTCTTGTTTTTTAGTAGAAATATTATGAGAGACTTGCTTTGTTTACCAAATAAGTCGATCTAATTGAATTTGCTTTGTAAACATTAAGTAAAAGTTAATGTATTATTTTTGATTTCATATATTAAATTATTAGTTACGATACTCCTAAAATCATTCCGCATAAATCCGCAGATTCACAGAATTAGCAAAAAATGTCTGCAGATTCTGTCTGGCCCTATGTATAGTTAACTGGTTATCTTGGACCTTTAGCATGGACAAACTATTGTGCGATTTAGATGCATGACAAAAATTTATTTTTTTAAGAACATTTTTGCTGAATAAAAAGTGTATGTATAAAGATATATTTTGCTTGTTTTGACGCATCATTTAAATTTTGTGGCAAGGAAATAATTAGTTTGGTGTGGCCAGAGAAAAAAAAGTTATCCTTAGTATTGAGCACTGAAAATTCATGTAAAATAAAAAAACTAATTGCAAGGTGATACTATGAAGTCATAACCCATTTGCTCATGCACATTGAGCACTCTCATACACACACACAAACACAAAAGTTAAATGAACGAGGAGGCATGCGGACATAACACAAAGTCTAAATTAAGTTATTTTAGCATGTCAAAGTCAAATTTATGCATATAAAGTATATTTTCCCAACAACAAATGTGTGGCTTGTGAAAATGGCGAGTGGCTTGTAACGTTGGAAAGCTACTAGCCACAGTGGCTGGTGATATAAAAAAAGTTAATGTCAAGCCCTGAATATAGATACTTTTTGGAATATTATGACTAATATTATGACTTTTAAAATAGCTATTTTCTGACTAAATAAATTTTACAAATCTTTCTGATAACCTTTATTTGTCACTTAAGAAATCATCATAAATTTAAGTGTTTTTTTAAGTTTAAACTTTTATTTTAAATTTGATTTTTATTATTTTTTTATTTAAAAATTTATTTACTTTTTTACATTTAATTTAAAAATAACTTTACAAATAGCTTTAAAGCAGAAAAACAAGATTCAATATTAATGATAAAATAATGTATAAAATTTATCAATTTAATTTGTGTACTGTTACTGGCTTCTAAAAAGTCATACTCAATCGATAGATAGATAGATAGATAGATAGATAGATAGATAGATAGATAGATA
>CAIGQZ010032594.1:8281528-8303832 GCA_903798205.1 Danio tinwini
GATAGATAGATAGATAGATAGATAGATAGATAGATAGATAGATAGATAGATAGATAGACAGACAGACAGACAGACAGACAGACAGATAAATAGATGGACGGACAGATAGACCGACAGATAAACAGACAGACGGATGGACCAACGGACGGATGGATAAATAGATAGACGGATAGATAGGCAGACAGACAGACAGATAGATTCTTGCTGTGTGGCAACAGTGCTAACCACTGAGCCATAGTGTCGCCACCCCATCAATAAAATGTCCCTGTTAAAATCATTACATTCATACTGTCATGGAAAACCTGGAAAAGTTATGGAATTTTGACATGCCATTTTCCAGCCTGGAAAAGGTTTGGAAAAACAGAATTACCCACAAAGTTTTGGAAAAGTCATGGAAATTACATTTATATTTAGTCATTTAGCAGACATTTTTGTCCAAAGTGACTTAAGCTGCGGTCACACTAGAGCTTGTGCTTGCAAAAAGTATGTCATAGGGTGCTGCGAAAAGGAGCAGGGTTAAACGATATGATTAGATGTTAATAAAGTAAGCAATTGCTCTAAATTTTAAATGTCTTATTTTATTAATATTAATTAATTTTTTATTAAAATGTCTGCAGTGAAATGCGAAACTTGTAGCATGTGCTTGCTTTTCTGGTCTGCCGCATTCGCATGCCTATGAAGTCTATGGAGCGAAAAGTGTGGTGTGTCCACGGCTTTATAATAGAAGTAGTTTTAGCTACTATTACTAGTTGAACAAACTATTAAGATTATCAAAAATTAGTTTGACAAATATCTGTATATTGGAATGGAGGTTAGTAGTGTTTATTTCTTTTCTTTTTTTGGCCAAAACATCCTCTCACATTATTAGTGCTGTGAAAGCATAATTTATTTTACATAGATATAAAAAATAGAAACTATTGCGTGTTTTATGATATGCTGTAATAAATTTAAAAGTTTCTTATGACTTACCACGTACATGTAGACATTACATAAAACAAAGTCATGAAAATTGACTTGAAAGTCCAGGAAAAGTCATGGAATTTTTGAAGTAAAATGTGTTTGAACCCTGTCATTGCTGTGAAAAGGAACAAAAGTAATTGGCGTCATACTTCACTGCAATATTGATTTCACCTAGAAACTGCAGTCAAACATATGTTGAAGTGTGTTTTTCAGTTTCACAAAAATGTACACTGAAGTGCATATTTCCAATGAGCCTGTGTTGGATTACCAAATGTTTTAATATACATATATTGAATTATATAGATATCATTAGGTATGTTTCCATCTACGATTAGGTTTTAACAGATCGTGTGATGGACCGACCACATTGTAAAACATCTGAAATGTTGTTTTGGTCATTCTAAAATCCCTCAGCCAAATCTGTCATCACACTGTTTCAGTATTATGGCATCCAGAACTGTCTTAGGCATCTGCGCTCCCAATGAGCATCTCATGCCTCTAAAACAGTGGTATCCAAACCCTGGAGGGCCGGTGTCCTGGAGAGTTTAGCTCCAACCCTAATCGAACACCTGATCCAGCTAATCAAGCTCTTACTAGATATACTAGAAACTTCCTGGCAGGTGTGTTGAAGCAAGTTGGAACTAAACTCAGCAGGACACCGGCCCTCCAGGACTGAGTTTGGACACCCCTGCTCTAAAAGATACCACCTGTTTATTGCGTTTCATGTTCTGAGGTGAACTTTTAATGAACTTTTACTACTGCAGCATATTTCATTTTTCCCTTTTGGTTTTTGGCACCTGTTTATGAGGAACTGATGATTTTGTTCTTTTTATCTCACTTGGTTCAAACAATATTTGCAAAGTTTTTTTTTTTTTAAATCCATCCACCTATTCTTATATGCGTTTTGGATATGCTCATAAAGGTTGATGGAAATGCCAAGATGCAAAAACATTTAGAAAATGCACCTAAAAATCATATGCACATAACTGAGTAGGATAAACTTTTTTTATTCGCTAAGGTAAGATGCACATAAACTATGATGGAAACACTTTTACTGAAGAAGTTCCAGTGTGCGCATTAAAAAAGGTCATGTGATTTTGGAAATGGATAAACCAGCAGGCTGAGCACACTGTAAAACATCTGAAATGTTGTTTTGGTCATTCTAAAACGCCTGAACTGTTTCAGTATTGGTGTTACCTCCAATATCAAGAGTGTCTGTGCTCCGCGTCTTATGCCTACAAACATCACCGCACGGTCACTGTGTGTCAGGATTGCCTTCTGAGGCGGAAGTCATTTATTAAATGAAGAAAAGATTCACACAGCTTCTCTTATTGCAGCAAATTCCATTTTTACTGTTGATGTTTGGCGCCAGATAATCAGGAAGTGACGATTTAGTTTTCTTTGACTCGTTGGATGGAAACACTACTTTATTTGCACAACTTTTATGCGATAATCTAGTTTTGCACATAAAGTTAATTCACGTTTTAGATGGAAACAAAGCTATTGAGATGTGCACAACGATGTTCTTGGGTTATTGTTGTGTTTTTGCATTTATTCACAGATTGTTTCAGTAAAGGAAGCACGCCTATCCCTGTAGAGGGGATGGAGGACAAAGGTGAGTGTTTCTTTCAACAATATTACTGAGCCTCCTGTGTTTTAGTAGAAATGCAAAATTGTGTGAAATGTTGACATTCTTATTGAACACAAGACTTTTCAATCTACAGAATTAAAGAAAATATTAAAAAAGGAGCCATAAATGTCTGTATAAAAACATATTGTGATAGGAGTTTGAGAAACAGACTGTTGCCGGACAATCAGACTGGATCTTTGACCATCATAGACTTTAAAACCCGGTAACATTGGAGAATGAACTACAGATTAAGGGTAACAAGAAATACAAAGTTTCTGTCGTTGATGAGAAGCTCAGATCAGCTTTTTTGCTTGACTAATAATCCAAATGCTTGTGGTCTGGTGGGCAGCAAATCTGAAACGGGGCCAGTAACATGAACTGCGTGGACTGGTCTTAAAAAGCTGGTCATCACTTTTTCTGTTTGTTACATAACAAGTAGACTGGTCTAATTTGAATTAGAAAAAAGTTAGACTTGGTGAAGTGCTAGTAAAATACAGTTACTATGTTTACATGGACATCAGTAATCGAATGATTTGCCGTAAGTTGAATGAGACAATAATATGATTAAGGTGTTTACATGAGTTGATTTTTGAATGTTCCTTTCATGATCCTGTTTTACATGTTATAGCACATAATTCGATTAACGTCATTGTGTCACCACACTATCCACATTTCCACCAGAGTTTCATGTAATTTCGGGTGTTTCATTTTTAATTTGTCGAATTTAACTGCAGTTTGTTACTTTCACTTTCGTTCAGGAACATTTCCTGCATGCCCCCCGTGATAAACGAGATATTAGTTGCAAGTATGAACTGCTGGAAGAGTGTAGTTTTAATGGAATTTAATACCGCACGCCGTATGGGGAAAAAACTCTGCATTTTGCATTGTTTGTGTCTGTGGTCCTTCACTGACTCTGTAGGTGTAGACAATAGTGTCAAACAGCTTTGTGTGTATACAATATCTTGTCGCAAAATCCTACACGACGGTAATAGTTTGATTGAGGTGTTTACATGTCTGTACTGCACTTCAATAATTTGACTTAAATCAGCATACTCAGGGTTTCCGCTTGGTTGTAAAAGGTAGTAAATGAAATCAGCCAAAATTAAGGGTATTAAAAAGTAATAAACATCATCTGACGAGGTATTCAATTTTCGAGCCCAATTTTTTTTTTTTGAATTTTTGTTAAGTGCAGACCTTTATTCTAAAATTTGCGTGGATTTATTTATATGTTGAGAGTAAGACCTGAGCGATCTCATGTGAGGTGGTGTTCTTGCGCGTGCACGCTAAAACAAACTGGCTTGACTTGCTGCCAACCATATAGGCGAGCTTGCTTTCATTCATTAATAAAATTAAAACATGGGGAAATGCAAGTTTTCTGACCTCTGGCTGGAAGACTCAAGATTTAAGCTTAAGCCTGTAGTTGGCAACAGCTGCGAGGCTTATTGCCACGTCTGCAAGAAGACGATTAATATAACCTCGCTTGCACGAGCATCAGTTAAACTCGCAGCGGTTAATTATGACACTTTCATTGATCATTTTTTCCTGCGATTGACAACAAGAACAAACATAGAAGTGTTGTTTGATTGACAAGCAGCACCTGAATTTGTTCAAAAGAATTTAAAACGCCAAATGGGATGAATTTATACCCCATATCAAAAGTAAAACATACTCTAATAGGTAGTGCAGTGTGTGATTCGGTTATGTTGTTCTGTGACTGCTGGTGTTGGTGGCTGTATGGTTAACAATTATGACAGTTAAAGTAACTAGGTTCATTTGGATTTAAATCAATTAAAAATAAATACAACAATCTAATATTTCGGGTGGGTTTTGGACAGATTTTGGGCTGGAAAAAGTCTGCTATATCTGGCAACACTGATGGTAGCTTGGCAAAAGAGCCGCAACATCAACACACAGAATCTATGGGCACAGTTCAGCACGAACCAGTTCATCTAACCAGGCCGAGAACAGTTTGTAATTGTGCCGCGCCGTTCCAGGCTCAGTGGAGAAACAATCGTAACCAAACCGAACTGTTCTTAAAAGAGCAGCTACTGACATTGATAATTTATATGACATTGTTCAAAAACTATGGACAAAGGTCCATTGTGACATCTTGAATAATCCCTCTGCTGACTTAAATGTGTATATTTTATCTGCAATGTTATTCTATTTGGAAAGATATTTCATTTATGCCACTACAGTTGTACCTCTAAGTCGTGCTGGTATAAATATTTTTTTGAAGATATTAAAGAGGTAGTAAAAGGTCCTAATTCGATTTTTGTTTAGTTTAATTATGACTTTAGTCAGATTAAGGTAATCAAAAATGGCTGTTTACATAGTAGACTGTTAATCAGAGTATTGCCTTAATCATATATAAAACAGATTATTGGTGTCGATGTAAACGTACTCCGTGTTAACATGTTGGCTTTGTTTATGCACCCGTACCTTGGAGTTGGTTTCACTTAATTAACAAAAATGTAAATAGTCTATGAAATAATACATGTGGAATAACACACACACACACACACACACACACACACACACAATCAATATATATATTTAACATTTCAAAACACATTCTGAACTTAGAGTTAACGTATTCACCAACACATACAGTTTTAATTATGAATTTGTTGTCAATTATCGAATGCATTAATTCCATTTTGTACTATATTAAACCAAACTCAGCCAACAGTGAGTGTCTTGTTGTTTTAAAAGCTTTGCTTTCCAAGATTCACATTTAAGTTAGTTTTTTATTTAAGGAAATCCTTAAGGATCCTAAACATTTTTTCACAAAACACATGGAGTTTATGCGGTAGCCATTTTGATTTTCTGTTGATGCTAGAAGCTAACACAACCTGCTTCGGGAGGAAATAAACATCTAAAAATTTCAATCAAGGTTGCACTGAAATTGGATGATTCTCTTGACATATCATTTAAAATATAAAAGTATTAAATGTATCTGAACCTGTCTGACAGTGATGTACTACGGAGAGGTGGACTGCATTAAGAGAGTCCCATACAGTGACAACTGCCTTTGATATTGGCTGATTTATTACAGTCTGATAAGTGACACTTTTATAAGATGCATCTTTTTATTTTAAAAAAAAAGGTCTATTGAATGATATGAATGACTAAACACCTCTCTGTAACGCAAAGAAAACTAAAAGTGCTGTACATTCTATAAAATAATAATGAAATTAAACTGGCGGGTGGTCGTGTTAAACAGATTGTATTATTTGATTGCATTACTAACTGTTAAATTATTAAAAATAATTTATTTATTTTACTCTCGTAACATTTACAATTTAAAGGATTTTACTTTTTATACATCCTATTGGCAATTACAAATGAGAATCATCTTAAGATTCATAAAAACATGTTATATGCATATCTATGCTGTCATGTGCCTCTAAAAACACCAATGAATGATCACGTACTGATTAAATGACAGATTATGTACTGTATAGTTATTTACATGGCCTAAACTTGAGTTTCTCAGGCTGCTGATGTAAATTTCTGTGAATATTTGCAATATAAAAAAGGTGCAGCTGCTAAGTAAATGTGACTGTTGTGTGTTTTCACATATCCTTCAAGCTACAGTGTACATGGCAGACTATTTTGTTTGCAAATGACACATTTTGGCCAGTTTTATTGCTTCCTGTTTGAGGAGTTGCTTAATTGTGTATTTGTAAAGGCACTTTCTCAGAGTATATAACCTAATGGCAGCAGAAACCACAATTTGCTGTATTTTCAACTTTGCTTCAGTGCTGTACAGAAATCAAGTACTGTCTTTTATTTTTTGTACAATTCTTTGGATTAAATTTGCTGCTTAATGATAATAATGCACATTTTACACTTTGTTTTTGTATCAGTTTTGCTATTTGGACTTTGTCTGATGTCATTGACTGATGTTAATTTTATTAAGGAGATTTAAAGTGGTCTAGTGCTGATCATTATGGCGTTATTGGGAATAACAGGTTGGTTCATGTTTACTGTAAACCTCAAAATATGTATACATGAGAACTGTGAGGATAAATAAAGTTTTTGCATCTAGTTTTTTTGTGTCTGTGTTTTTGTATTTGTATTAGCGATGGATGTTCCGATATGTGGCATTAACCTGTTAATCTGCATCTAGACTTTTGTACCTTGGCTGCGTCAGATAAACAGCACAGTGACCGACGAAAAGGAAGCAGATCTCACGTAATGTTTGTGAGAAATACTACAGTAAGAACTTTACCAATGATCATTTGATGTATTTGTTGTGGAGTTAATTCAAGCCATTCTGCAATGATGAGTCACACAATGTCGTTGCAAAGTTCACACATACGCAAACACAGTGCACGCATTTAACTTTATACACGTTATTATTCACTGCTGTATGGATATTGTTATGTTAATGTACAAAATAAACCCTGAATTAAGGTCCACAAACCGGGATTGAAGCGTCTTTTATAATTATACTGACATGCGGCTGTGGTGATAAAGACAGTAAAATCGCTGTAATTCATTACACGCATGTTTTTAAAAGGTTTTAAACTTGAAAAACTCATTCTTAATAATGATTGATGATCACTCAACAGATCTTTTAATCCCAGTTGCTTTGCGCACGTCCTGTCTTGTTGATATGATTATACGCGTTACTACAGAAACATTTTAATACGCGGCTGCCAATCAATTCGGTGGGCAGGGAAACCGCACTCCTTAGTCACATTGCGATGGGCCTAAAAATGGGAGGGATTTGGATCCTATTTCTACGTCAGAAAATAAAAATAAAACGTATTGTCTTTATATCGCCCCAATATGACAGTGGACAAACTGGTTCATTCCATCTTGGCAACCCCTGATGAATAAAGGGACTAACAGTGTTGCCCTCCCTCCATTGCCTCTGTGCATGGTGGAGCACATTCGCACCTCCTTTTTATCATTCCACTCTACAAACAGCAAGTCCTCCTCTCTCAGCCATCGATGAGTGCCTCTGAGAGCTTTTCTTGGAAGCTTGTTGGCCATGGTTTTAGGGTATCCCGGCCTATTAGACCGAACAGTCCCGCAAGCCCAGATATTTTTTTCCCAGAAGATCTCTAAACAGTGCAGGACTTGTGTTGACTTTGCCGAAGAACAGTTTGTAGCCCGTTCCCAACATCTTCTCGTCAACAAGTTCCATGACAGACTCAGCCCAGTTTATTGCTCTGTGGACACAGTCCCGTCAATTTACTCTCTTGGATGAAGAAGTCCCATGTGTATGCACTGAGTGAGTCAGACAAAACAAAGATTTCTAGGCTTAGTTTCCACTTTCCTCTCATCGATGGTAATGTTCTGAAAGGGGTGGAAGTTTTTTTGCTTCTCTTAGCTGTTGATACATGGGCTTGATCTTGCAGAGGCTGTCGTAGGCAGGCGTTCCTGTTTTCTTCTTGTTTTCGGCATCCGCTTTAGGATCACTGAGATGCAGAGCGGAGGAGATGGAGAAGAACCTCCTTGCAGACATGACTTCAGCTGGAAATGGGATTTTGAAGGTGTCAGATTTCCTCCAGTAACCCGTCAGCGAATGCATTTTCAACATGCTCATGTATATCACGAGCAGCAGATAAGAGTATAGGTCGATCCAGGAGATATCTTTCCACTGGGGTTTTGTTTTTTGTTGCTTGGGTCCATAGGCGTTGGTGTTTTGCACAATTGTCTGCACCACTGACGGAGAGATGAAGAGCTGGAACAATTTCAGTACGATGTACGATGCAGAGGGGTTTAACTGTGGGCCTGGTCTTCGAGATGGTTTGAAGACTGCGGGCTGAGGTGTTATATCCTCATCAGTTGAATTATTCCACCTCTTCTGGGGTGTGCGAGGAACAGATGGAGAACAGGTTTTGCTGGCTCTCAGTCTTGCTGATTGTCTGAGACCTTTCCTTGATGAAACAGGTTCTGAATCTGGTAAATCTGAAGACATTAACTTCTTTTCTGGTTGTTGGCTGGTGTTAGAATCCCACTCCTCGTCAGATGATTCTGCTAAATGCCTGTTGCGAGATTAAACACACAATATATATAATTAGTATTGTAAACAAAGTACATACTGTTTTAGGTTGCATGATTATTTGAAATGAATTTGAGATCACATTTCATCAAAAGCTATGATTCTCATGCACATATTGTCAGGGAAACATTACTTTAAGACCTTAATAGATCTCATGGAAAAGCCAGAGGGCGCTCTTGTGCAGAAACTACAAATTCGGCACAAACAAGAGACACAGACCTAATCCCAATTCTATTTTTGTACCCCTTCCCCTTGGCCCTTGAAATTGTGTGTGAAGGGGAAGCGCTTCAAAATGTACCCCTAAGAAATGGGACACCACTACAGCACCTGCACACGTCATCATATGTCATCTCTCTCTTTCGAGGAGTAGATAAATTTGGATAAAACTCATGAAAACATGGTGAAAATGTTCTCTGGTAAGTATTTCCGCCACCTTGCCAACAACATCTTGTTGGTTCAATGGAATGTTGATAACATCAAGTTACAAGTTACGCCCTTTCATCTTATGCCCCTGTCTTACAGTCCGCAGACAGATACACTTGCTTTCGAGGGCTATCTAATCCTTCCCCTTAGCCCTACGCTTTCAAGTTAAAGAGAATTGGGACATCCCTACCCCTTAACGTGAACACACAAAACAAGGGGTAGGGGTAAGCGTTAGAACTGGGATTAGGCTACCGTAAATCTAACAGAGGATTTAACTAATTTTATTGATTCAACATGACTCCTAAACACACAACTACAGAATTACCTCACATAATGATTTATTTCAAGCACTTGACTGAAGTTATCAGGTGAGTAAAAATTAAAAACATGTTATTATATGTAGTATTTTAACATGTTTTCAGATGTAGCAGTATCAAGAGTCGTAGTTCACAGCGAAGTAGCGTAACCCATTCACAAAATGATAGGATATATGCGGAAGTATGCTAAAGGACCTTTAATTTGTCAGTAACTTGGGTTAAGCGCTTCCGGTGAACTGTATGCCATTGCAAATTTGGCATGTTTAAGGTCTGTTTTCTTTAAAAATCAGTGATCTCCACTGGCTGAGTGATATCCGATATAAAGTGGGTCTCAGATTGTACAAGAAGCACTGCATTAAATTAGACTTTACAAAATATGAACATTTATTTTACCATAGTATATTCAATGGAGCTTCTGCGCTAGCTTGCCGATTCTGACAATTGAGTGCGTGTAAACGACTTTTGTCTTGTTTTACGATTGAGCAACCAAATGAATGCCAAAGTCTATTTAACTGATTGTGTTTTAATTACATTACGACATTGATGCTGTAAAAGGAACAATATAAAATGGGAAAAAAGTTAACATTAACTGTTCACTGGAAGTTTATTAGTATGGGAAGAAACACTAACTCGACATATACCCTATTTCTGATTTCAGGAACATGCCAATTAAATTTTCAATAATCTTTTTTGCAAAGCTTCACAGTGGACTATGGCTGTGAAGTAAATACTGCTCCATCTGAAAGTAGTTCATAAGTAGTCCATACTTAAACAATACAATACTGCCTACAACTATGTGTACACCTATCCATCGTACGCATCACTGTCACATTGCCAAATTTACACTGTTTTGTTTCTTTTTTGTGAGTATGTTGTTGTATTTTACACTGTCGCTGTATTTGCACTGTCTGTATTTTGCACTGTCTGTATTTTGCACTGTTGTTGTATTTGCACTGTCTGTATTTTCCACTGTCTGGAGCCAGCACCTAAGCTTTTCACTCATCATAGCACACGTGCTGCTGATGATGTGACAATAAAAGTGATTTGATTTGATTTGATTTGATTAGTTGCTGAAGACTGCTGATCACAGAGCTGATTTTACTGTCTAAAGCAGTGTTTCTCAACCATGAAGGACCACCAGCTCAGCACATTTTCCGCTTCTCCTTAACCAAACACACCTGATTCAGATCATCAGCTTATCAGCAGAGACTGAAAGAGCTGTAATGGGTTTGACAGACAAAGGAGACATCCAAAACATGCAGTGCTGGAGGTCCTCCAGGAACGTGGTTGAAAAACACTGACCTAAATGACCATGAAAATTGCCTTATTGTTGATGAAACATTAACCATTCCCTCTGATGGACGGTCAGTAATAGCACCTATATGGCCAGTCATACAGTTTGTACTCTGCTAATGGGCTATCATACAGCTGATGAACCAGGCATTCAGATTGTTTTCTTACTGTTACACAGATGTAAATATTAAAGCTGATGGCAGGTAATACGGATGATGGCCAATCGTACTGGTAACGATCAGTCATACATATGTTAATCGGACACAGTTCATGCTAACTGATGGCCATACAGTAAATGGTTGTGTAGGAATAGGACAAAGAAAACAAAAGTTGTTATTGTAGAAGCTACTTCACAAAACCTGATCTTTTTTGTTGTTATTACACTTCTTGGTAAACATTATAAAATCGTGACTTATTTTGATCACATAAGTAGTGTTTAGAAGTCACAATTTTGTAACTACTATCAGGGTATATAATTTTACTACAAAAATTCCATGACTTTTCCATGAAGACTTTCACATACATTTTCATGACCTAATGTTTCATGCAATGTCTACATATGCGTGGTAAAAGAAAAACAATGCATGTTCAGATTTATTACGGCATATTGTAAAACACGCAACAATCTATTTAGTTTCAGTTTATATTTATGTTAAACTGATTTAGATAATGTTTACACCGCACTAATAATTTGAGAGTATGTGATTGGTCAAGGACAGAAAAAAGTAAATAACCTATAGTCCAATATACAGATATCTGTTTTCCATTACTTTTCCAAAACTTTTCCAGACCTGGAAAATGCCTTGTCAAAATTCCATGACTTTTCCAGGTTTTCCATGACCGTATGAACCCTGACTAATCAATGCAACATCAAAATTAAATTGAAAATAACTAAAAACTTGGTTATCTTTCTTTTTGCAAATAAACTCTTTACATATGCTTCTGTATGTACACACAGTTAAACTCAAAATTATTCGTCCTATGAAATGTGTATACTTAAAATATTTCTCAAGAGCTGTATTACCTTGGAACATGTTTCCCAATAATAGTTTTAACTAATTTATTTTGATAATGTCCTTTATATGCGTTTTAAAAATTGCTTTTATTCCAGCCATACTAAAAATAGTCGGTAATATGATCATTTATTAAATCATAAGTCCGCAAATATCTATTTTTTTAAATGGCTGTGTGTTTTTATACATTTGATTTCATTAAGGTAATTGTATGAACAAAATCTCGAATATATAAGCGTACTATAACCATAGCACAATGTTTAGCTCTTTTATTCAACGTTTTTCCGAGCATTTCTCTTAAAATGAAACTGAATTATTGTAGATAGCTTTATTTGGATATGTAATAGAATGCAATTTACAGATATAAAATGGGTTCCGATGTTTCATGCACATGCAGTTCGTCGTCGCTGTCCTCACTGTCTTCAAAATCAGTCTCCTCGTCGCTGCTTTGGTCGTTCAACAGCACAACCTCTTCGGAGAAGAACTTCCTTTTACGATTCATTTTTCGCTGTTTTCTTCCTTCTGTCTTTCAGCAAGTAAGTTTCATCTTGAAACAGCTGTTATGGTTAGTGTAAGTGCTGAGAGATATGTACTGTAGATGGAAGTTACGTCACTGGACACGTCACGAAAGAGTCACAACACTGACCACCGAGAACGTGTTCAGCTCCGGAATTTAAACTTCCCACCATCAGATTCGTGTTCCCATTGGCTAAAATTTCCATCAATCACGTCGTTGCTACAATGTGCAAAACGCCATAACAAACGACTGTTATTTTGGATACCAGTGTTTCGCTTATTTTGACTATTCCGTGCGTAACACTGTGGTGAACCGCTGAAAAAGTAAAGTAAGACTTTTTTTTATTGTTTAGGCTATTTACTTATATATTTAGGTATTACCCTTAGTATTACAACAGTTACTGTATGTATAAGGGTAATTCTTTAATTACGGTCACTTTTATGTGATCATATATTCAAAATATAATTTTGTTCAAATTCCTCTTTCTTTGTCAAACTAATGATAAAACAGACTGAAGAATGAAGCGTTTAACTGTTCAAACTCGTCTTTTAATGAACTTTTGCACGTTGCAAACAGAGTAATCCTTGTGTTCGCAGGCAAGCAGCAACTCTCTCACCACAAAAAACATATCTGTCTCATCCAATGGGAAAACCCCTCTCCCTCTCGAGTGCGCAGACTAGGTTTTCCCCGAATTCTAGCCCCTTAAAACCCCACATTTCAAATCAAATACGTCTTAAAGAGCCCCTATTACACATTGAAAAGGGTCATATTTTGGTTTTATGGGTCTCCAACAACATACTGATATGTATGCAAGGTCAAAAAACACGTTCATTGTCTTATAATATGCATTTATTTTTACCTAATTATCCCAGCAACTCCCATATGAATCGTTCAGTGATTCATTTGTTCCCAAACACTGCTTAGCGCGGAGCTAATCTGCGCTGATTGGACTGATGACAGCCTGTTGCAATTGGTTGACAGCGTTCAGCGCGAGACAGTAAAATGCCCAGCATGGTTTATCAAGCCCCCGGGTCGCCAACATTGGTATAGGATCCGATTGCCACGGATGCCCGAAACACGCTTCAAAGTAAACTTACTAACACCACAGTAAACAGTACCCGGTTCTCAACAGTGTTATTCAGACAGCTCAGTGCCGAAAGCAGTGCAGTTAAACACAAGCTTATTGCTTATGTTAAGTATGACACACATTCAGTTTTAATCCACACAGCAGCAAAAGCTGAACTATTCTGAACCTTGACCGCTGCACGTGTGCAGGATCAGCTAACAGTGGCCATAGCAACGACAAACGGCAGTCAAACGAGCTCACAAAAGCATTTAAATCTGTAAACAAAACAGCACGCGTCACGTTTACGTTGCATTAGACGCGATATGAGAATATAAAGAGTTAACCTGATACAGTACACGCGGTTACTAGTAACAAAACATGTAGATCATTTCTACTTGCAATCATTGCTGTGGCACCTCGTCCGTGAACAACTTCCAATAATATCCAGGTAAACACAGCGTCTTCATGAGCGTCTTGCTGCTGTGTTAGTGTGCGGGGCCGCAGGTTTGAATTTTGCCAGGTCTGCGCGCGCAACCATTATGTTTCGCGAAGACGTCACGCCGAAACAGCTGAAGATTCGTTATGAAAACGATTCATTTAAACCACTATGAGTCGACTCTTTTATAGATGAATCAATAGTTTTAAAAACTGTCCACTTTCAGATTTAAGCTTTAGCTGGATATTTCACTTCACTAAGAGCTGTGTTACACACTACATGGAAGGTCATTTTCAAAAACCCATAATAGGGGCTCTTTAAACCTTTTCTAGCATGCAACAATGTTTTTCATACTGTTTAACCTTCTTTTAGGTGTCAAAATCACTGTTTTCACCTTGTCACACACTCAGACTTTTAAACTTCAAAGAAAATAATTTGAAAATATGTATCTGGTAACTATTAATGCATCTTAATTAAGCACTAGTGAAATAATTTAATATTTTATGGGTAATAATGTGAGACTACTATCAATATAAATTTTTATACACAATATAGCTGTCACACAGTATCAGTGTCATTTCCACCACAACACTGCCACTTAAAACATTTGTGTGAACGATTGTTTAGGTGGTTTCTATGAAAATGAAGTGACACTAGTGCACGTGTTCAAGATGGAGGGAATTTAAATTTTCATCAACAAACACATGAAGAAAAATCAAGGTAAATATTGCTTTATATTTATTCTGCGTCATTTCCAAACATGCTGTGCCTTCAAAGGTGTTTTTAAAAAACCAAACAAAGTTAAGGTAAATAAAATTATTTTGTATACATGAAATGCTAGTATCAATTCAGAGCTAATCAGTGAAGCTATCTTAAATTTTTTTTTCCAATAAACTGTATAAATGTCATCCACCGCTGTCATTTCCACCACACAGTCCCCTGTGTTGGAAATGACAACATGTGGTGGAAATGACATTTATAGCTACAAAACACAATTGATATGGATTACAAAAGTACAAGGGTTGGACAATGAAACTGAAACACTGACCATTTTGGTGTTGGAGGTTTTATGGCCAAATTTGAGCAGCTGGTGGCCAGTCTTCATTGATTTTACATACCACCAGTAAGAGCAGAATTTGAATGTTTAATTAGCAGAGTAACAGCACAGTTTTGCTTCAAATATTGCAATGCACATAACATTGTCATATGGTGACATATCAGAGCTCAAAAGAGGACAAATTGTTGGTGTGCGTCTCGCTGGTGCATCTGTGACCAAGACAGCAAATCTTCATAATGTATCAAGAATAATGTATCTTGAATAATGTGAGCAGGGCATAGTAGTTTCTCCATAGTAAAAAGCAACATTTTGTGACTGCCGGTTTGCTTACTTGCGAGAGTTCCATTGGCATTTTCCTGCACTTTAATTCTGACTAATCAAAAAGCAGTTTAGGAAATACAATCAATAACATCTGGCCAATGAGTGATGTGGATTTTGTCGCATGCATTATGGTTCTTTTCAACTGGTTCGGACCAAAGCAATCAGTGTGATGTGAAAAGGACCCAAAATGGCAGAAAAATGCTACAATGTATCATTTGTTGCCCTTGGACCGGACCAAATGAACAGAACCACAGATGTGAAAGCACCCTTAGAAATGTATTACCAATATATGGTATGAAATGCGTCATTAAATTAAAACTCTTGCGTTTTTAAACATATTATTTAGATTTTAAGTGTTTTTTTTTTTTTAACAAAAAGCTCTTGTTTGACTAAAATGTTAAGAATTAAGAGTTTGATTTATATGTTCTATGAGTTGGAATTTATATGTATTTTTAGTATTGAGTCTAATAATTAAAATAGGCATACTTATTGGGTAATTTTAGACAAAGTAATTAGTTACTTTAAAGGTGCTAGACATAAGTTTTTGACTCTTCTAAAGCATACAAATACTGTCATATGTTTGCAGATATTTAAAAAAAAACATGCTACGTAAACATACTTGTTTATCTGAAAAACAATGCTGAAGTCAGATATTCTGCTTTGAAAATGTGCATTACATGCCGGAACAGCTGTCTTTGTTTTGGTTCTTTTAACCTGCCCAATACCAGTTTAGCCAATTATATTTATTTACCTCGGGTTGCCTTGATGGAAAACTGCATATTTCATTCAGTCAGGATGGCTCTCAAAGTGTGCGTCTGTGACCGAAATGCAACCTCCGGTGGACAGTAGCAGCCTACAAAATGAGATGCAGATTCAGAGTTCCACATGAGATTATTAATTAGCATATAATATAAATATTATGAATGTAAACATTAGGTGAGCAAGGTTACATTATAGCCCTGTGTCCTAACAACATGCTATGTGATAAGACTTGCAGTGATAAGCAATTGGACTGTTTGCCCCAGACAAAACACCACAGAAATTTAAATGCAGCCATTCAGAAGTACAAAATAGTGCTGCTTTCCAACGAAATGGTAAGGCTAATAATATATTTAATACATATTAAGCCTCTTTAACATAATTAAATGTACATGCTGGATTACTGATACATGTTGGTTTGCACTTGCTCATGGTTCTAAAGTTCAAGTTAAAACGGTTTACTGTGTTTTCAAGATCTGAGGTCAAATATCTGCTGCTTCTTTTAGTAGTATGGCAATCAATTTCATGTAAAATGCCATTCAAACTCACATTATAAGCATTTAACACTGAATAAAGCACATGAGGTGTACCTGAGGTGATCATTGGCAGTTTATCCTGTTGTTCAGCTGCAAGAAATAGAAGTTGTTTCTAAATGATATATTTTTAGGTGTTGGTTAGGGCAAAAACTATATGGAAAAATATTCCTTCTATCATGTCATATTGCTTTTATTTAGGACACGACTTAAATAAGACTTTAGGCTCGATAGTTAGGCCCAATCCCAATTCTACCCCTTAGCCCTTCCCCTTACTCCTACCCCTCGTTTTGCGCGTTCCCGTCAAGGGGTAGTGGTGTCCCAATTCTCTTTAGCTTGAAGGCGTAGGTCTAAGGGCAAGGGGTATACACCTCTTCAAACGAAGATTTTTCAGGAGTACACTCGAAACGGAGGGGTGAGAAAATTTCCCAGAATACACCTGCCACAACGGCAGTTAAACTGCACCCGGAAATAAGGAGATCCACAAATTAGTATTTTTTTTGTCATTATTACGAATTTTTACAACAAACAAACACACATTTTAATATATTCATAACCGTGTTCATATTTCACCATTATGCTTTAAAAAAAAAGCAAAAAATTTTGCGATCTATAATCCATAATCATAACTCTTGTGCAGCAGCCCCACAACATTCTGTCTCTCGATGACACTCGAACATCCTGTCAGAGCAGTCTAGTGGCTGAAAAGGAGCTTTTTACAGTGTCTGCTATAATGTTAATGTTGTTTTGGTGTGTTTACATAGATGAATATGGCCACTGTGTGAATGCACAGTATAGTTACGATCTTATTGCCACATTAGATTGTTATGATAACATCATATATGCCTTCAGGGATTTCCTGATGATAAACATAAAAAAAACACAACTGGAATAACTACAGCAGTCGTGATTATCTGATCTCATGTGAAGCAAGAGATCGCGATGACATATGATGACGTGTGCAGGTGTTGAAGTGCTGTCCCAATTTTTAGGGGTAAGTTTTGAAGCCCTTCCTTTTAACCCTCGGTTGTAAGGGCCAAGGGGAAGGGGTAGGGGTACAAAAATAGAATTGGGATTGGGCCATAGGCACACTTCTGTTGATGTCCTCAATCTGGCAACCTGCCCTTGCGTGTGTTTTGAACCAGGACAATACGTAATCCAACCACTGGGTGTCAAACTTACAAACTGCACATTTAGGTTACTTTTTAGACAAAGTAATTAGAAACATAATTGCAATGATGAAATTAGAACTTCATTGCATTTTTTAAGTAACTTACCCAACACCGACTGTAAACAAAAAAAGTACTACCAGGACATTTTGAACTAAATGTTCTCTCTTGTTCAGTAAATCCATACACCCCATTCACACGGGGCTTTAGCGTCAACGCTTGACAGAGGGCGTGTCTGAAGCTGAGGCTGACGCGATCGTCATAGCAGCATCAGCCAATGAAATTAGTCAGCAATAGGCCACTGTCTGAGCTGGTGCATTTGCATACAGCGATCTTATTGGCTGACGCTTCCGTCGCCGCTTGAAAAGTTGAGCAAGTCCCAACTTTGCAGCGAGCAACGCCACTGAAGTGGCGCCGACGGATCCACAATGCAGTTCGGCAACGCCTGACGTCACCCATTCAAAGTGAATGGGAAGCGTTGAAGCTGACGCCCCGTGTGAATGGGGCGTTAGCCTCCTTTTATAACTCTTTACTAAAGGAATATTCTGATGTTAACCTAGGCATATACAAATTTTGCACACATTCCTTATAAGCTATTCTTTTTTAAATAAATAAATATACAAAATAAAGTTTTTTTATTATTTTTAATTGTAAACATGTACAAACTTAGTACAATAATATACATCTCACAACAATTATGAACAAATGAAAAATAGCAAAATAAAGCAAAATAAAAATGAGAGAAATTATATTAGTTACACAAAGTATAGTCAAATAAATAAATAGGTAAGATAATAATAATAAAAACATTTATTTAATCAAATAATGTTTCATATGTTAGAGCATTTCAGTGTCTTTTATTTTTTATTTTTTATTGTGGTTTAACAATACAGTCATAATAACCATAACAACGGATGACATCAAGTACAATAATAAACGAAGAAATTTATATATAAATAAATAAACAATAATGCTAAAATATGATAATAAAAAACAGGGTACAGAGACAAAACTAAATTAAAATTTAAATAATTAAATAAATTTTTTAATTAAAATGAAATAATATTTACAAAGTCCTTATAAAATTTCAGTATTTACACTTTTTTTAGCTGTAAACATTTTTAAAGTAGTAATTAAACAATGTGAGTCACAAGGAAAATTCTGCAAATTAGGTTAATGATGAAGAAAATTTACATTTGTGAGTATAGAGCGTTTCAGTGTCTGCTGCAGATCAACAGGTAGTATGTCGTAACTTCCTCATTCATAGAAGTCACGTGACTCTGTCGGTTTAACTATTTAAGCCGTGTCATTTCATCATTGTCCTGAATCACTGCATCATTCAGTCTGGATGCGGTTAAAAGAAGAACAATGACGAACCACTCTCTCCTTCTGTGGCTTTTATTATTTCTGGATGGTGAGTTAGATTTATTTGAATGAATTCCAACTTTCGGTTTCACTTAGTTATACGGCAAACAGTGTACGGTTATTTAGCTCATTTGTTTTAGGTATCCGGTGTGTTTCTTAACATCGTAGCCATTATTGCTTTTGTATAAAGTTGTTACATATCGCCATGTGAATACTGACAGACGATAGTATCTATAGATGTATTAGTCAAATGTGCATCATTTTTAAGAATGAGGTGGGCAATGTGGGTGTGGTTTTTAGTAGCTAGAGGGCGCTAAAAGCCTGCTTTCTGCTGTCAGTATTTGACATGAATCAATAACAATGCTTTTGTTTATCAGAATAGAACAAAACATTCTTTATTTAAGCTTTTTAAGTTGTTGTCGTTGTCAGACAGGGTGCGACTTTCACTAGACGTAAGTGTATCTGTAAGGTTTTTAAGTGTGATAATCCTGTTCGTTGCCTCAGCACACGCATCCTGTTTGTTTCCTCATTATTGAAATGCCACTGTCAAGCTTATAATTGTTGCCTGCCTTTGGCTATAAACCAGATCAAATGTTTATTCTTGCTAAATGCACTTTAACGGTAAGTGGGGTGAAGCTGATTTACTACTGAACAGATTTATCAGGCAACTGTCAGCTTTTAGACTTTGGGCTTTTCGGCTATTCATACATTGTTTTTCTAGTCTAATCTAAAGAAAACATTCAAAACACACCTGTAAGTGTTTCTATTGTCCCACTAATACATGGTTGTAGACTTAATTTACTTGGAATTCAAGAATTCAATGCATTTTTTCAAGGCTTTTTTTCCCAAAATGTGTTTTTGTTTGTCTCGCCTGCACTGGGCCATAAATCACTTCAGCTGCAGTTTTATTCATTTTGTATTATTTATTAAATTGTTTTATTCATAGATGTATTCTGAAGGTTTTTACATAGGGAAATGTATTATATATTGTAATGGGAAACCATTGTCCAACCCCTGTACACACACACACACACACACACACACACACACACACAGACACCTTTATTTCTTTCCTGATGTACACTCACTGGCCACTTTATTAGGTACACCTGTCCAACTGCTTGTTAACGCAAATCAAGCAAGTCAATGCATTTAGGCGTGTAGACATGCTCAAGATGATCTGCTGCAGTTCAATCCAAGCATCAGAATGAAAAAAATTGATTTATCTGCCTTTGAATGGTGCCAGACAGGCTGAGTATTTCAGAAACTGCAGATCTTCTGGGATTTTCACGCACAACCATCTCTAGGGTTTACAGAGAATGGTCCGAAAAATCCAGTGAGCGGCAGTTCTGTGGGCGCAAATGCCTTGTTGATACCAGAGGTCAGAAGAGAATGGCCAGACTGGTTCCAGCTGATAGAAATGCAACAGTAACTCAAATAACCACTCGATACAACAGAGGTATGCAGAAGAGCATCTCTGAACCCACAACATGTCAAACCTTGAGGCAGATGGGCTACAGCAGCAGAAGACCACACCGAGTGCCACTCCTGTCAACTAAGAACAGGAAACTGAGGCTACAATTTGCATACTTGGCCTATTTTGGCTCACTAAAATTGGACAATAGAAGATTGGAGAAACGTTGCCTGGTCTGATGAGTCTCAATTTCTGCTGCGATATTCAGATGTTAGGGTCAGAATTTGGCGCCAACAACATGAAAGCATAGATCCATCCTGCCTTGTATTAACAGTTCAGGCTGGTTGTGCTGGTGTAATGGTGTGGGGGATATTTTCTTGGCACACTTTGGGTCCATTAGTACCAATTGATCATCGTGTCAGCAACACAACCTATTTGAGTATTGTTGCTGACCATGTCCATCCCTTTATGACCACAGTGTACCCATCTTCTTTATGGCTACTTCCAGCAGGATAACACGCCATGTCATAAAGTGCGAATCATCTGACTGGTTTCTTAAACATGACATTGAGTTCACTGTACTCAAATGGCCTTCACAGTCGCCATATCTCAATCCAGTAGAGCACCTTTGGGATGTGGTGGGACGAGAAATTTGCATCATGGATGTGCAGCAAACAAATCTGCAGCAACTGAGTGATGCTATCATGTCAACATGGACCAAATTCTCTGAGGAATGTTTCCTCTATCTTGTTAAATCTATGCCACAAAAAATTAAGGCAGTTCTGAAGGCAAAAGTGGGTCCAAACCGGTACTAGTAAGGTGTACCTAATGAAGTGGCCAGTTAGTGTATATTATGGAGTGTTATCTCGTTTTTTGTGTGGGTGTTTGCTTTGTAAATCATCACACATTAAATAAAATTACGGAATAACACATTTTAGTTGCATGTCAAAAATATTTGCAAGTCTTAATGTATCAATCAACTGGGTAGGGTGCATGATAATTATAAATGTTTTAACCTTGCAGTTTCTTGCCATAAATCAGTTTAGCTTATTATGATGGTATATTTCCAAGCAAAGAGAAAATATTTTCATTCAAAACTAACTTCAGTGAAATAAGTACATAATCAGATTTTAGATTAAGTTACTTGTTTACTTAAATTTAACACTACAGTCCCGTACATTTTTAATGTCTCCCTTTACTGTTTGTGTTTGCTAATCAGGTGCGTCTGGAGCTGTTGAGGTATCTGTGTCAGTGATGAAAGGAGATTCTGTCACTCTTCATACTGGTGTTTCTGAACTCCAGACTGATAATAAGGTAGATTGGACTCATGGAGATGGCACTACAGTAGCTGAAATTGAAAACAACAAAATAAAAAAAAGAAGATCCTGCTGGGTTATTCAAAGGCAGACTGGGGATTGACGGTAAAACTGGATCTGTCACCATAAGAAACATCAAAACTGAAGATAAAGGATTTTATAAACTAGACATCGGCGGTAAAAAAGATCTGATCTCCAAGAATTTCAGTGTTACTGTTCGTGGTGAGTAACCCTACATTAATCGTGTGTGTGTGTGTATATATATATATATATATATATATAATTATATATATATATACATATATATATTTTATACTACACAGTTGAGGTTAGAATTATTAGTCCCCTTGAATTATGAGCTCCCTTGTTTATTTTTTCCCCAACTTCTGTTTAATGGAGAGAAGATCTGTTCAACATATTTCTAAATGTAATCGTTTTAATAACTCATCTCTAATAACTAATTTATTCTCTCTTTGCCATGATGACAGTAAATAATATTTACTAGATATTTTTCAAGACACTTCTTTACAGCTTAAAGTGACATTTAAAGGCTTAACTAGGTTAAGTTATCTAGGCAGGTTAGGGTAATTAGGCAAGTTATTGTAAAACATCATTTGGGAAATATTTAAAAAAAAAAAATCAAAGGGAGGCTAATAATTCTGAATTTAAGTGTGTGTGTGTGTGTGTGTGTGT
>CAIGQZ010032594.1:8321437-8337648 GCA_903798205.1 Danio tinwini
TGTGTGTGTGTGTGTGTGTGTGTGTGTGTGTGTGTAATTATTATTATTTTTTATATATTTATTTATTTTTGTGATCCTTTGTTTATTAAGGAGTTTTTCTTTATTGAAATGGAGTTAAAAACATATGCATATTGTGAAGACAATATAAAATATATTGATAGTTTATAAAGAATATTATGTTGTTGTTTTTTTTAAGTGTTTTTATTTTATTTATTTTTTGTTTATTTAGAACAATAAAAATTCCAGTTAACAACTGAAGACATGAGGCGTGTTGTGTTATTATTTCCTGATTGGTTAAAACACAAAAAGGTCTTTAAATGGGCCTTTAAAGGCAAATTGCATGTTGGTTAGAAATTTATTTTATTGTTTATTTTGTGTCAGTCTTTTATTTATAGCACCATTATTGATAGCTAACTGGTAATATATTGTGTGTTTATTTCCCATTACAAAAACAAATATATATCATAAATTGAAATGTGAAAAGGTCACAAAAAGTGTGATGATAAATGCATTTTAAGCTTCATTTGCTATCTGTATGGTGTCGTCAATATCTTCTTGTGAGTCACATGATCAACAGAAAAACATTAATACTCATGTTATAAGGAATGTAAAATTGTTACTATCTAAATGTTTCAATATATTGCATTGTTTTTGTTTTTTTAATATGCTTTATTTTCATTTTAGAATAAGATTTTGGGGTCAAGAATGTTCAGCATGATCTCAGAATTTTTCTCCAAAGGATAAACATATTTAAAAGTTTATATTCTTTGTTTTCCTTGTGTGTCGGTTGTTGAGACAGATGATCTGGAGTCAGTGTCAGTGATGGAGGGAGATTCAGTCACTCTACACACCAGTGTTACTCAAAAACAGAAAGATGATCAGATACTGTGGAAGTTTGGAGATCAAGATTTAACCTGTTAACAGTCGCTCATATTAGCTTGGTTCATACCAACATATGACATACACAAACTAAAATGATTGCAGTTTATTAACCCTTTAGGCTACATGGAGAATTGAGATCTCTTCTGAAAGATGAAAGTTTTGAGTTTATTATTCAAATGCCATAATTGATTGTATTGTTATAGAAATAAGATGTAAAAAGGGTAATGTATTGAAAAGTAATAATTAATTAATTCTGATTAATAAAATACATAGAAATAAGTACACAAAAATATTTCAGAAAAACTCAATACAAAAATAATGCATAAGCCTCAAGAATATTCAGTGTATAAGTCAAACTTTTAAAGAGTTTCCATTAAAAAAATGATTCCTGTTATCCTTTTCTCCTTTGAAATATGCATTTGAAAAAGTACATTTGGAGTAATTCATATTTTGCAAAAATCAACATAATTTACTCTGACTGATGTTCTGTAGTCATCCACATAATTTTACATGCTTGTTTTTGATTGTACTTATTGATATCAGTATGTTGTTATTCATACAGCACTGTTCACCCAACAGTATTTTAAGATTATTTACCAAGTCAAACTAAGTCATTTAACTTAATCTCTTTTGCATTATGACCATTTCTGTCATTTTTGACACCTACAATTTATCTTAAATGGCAAAATAGCTTTTAAAATCAAACAGTCTGAACCCTAGACATGCTTCATATGTTGATTATCTGATATAGTCTAATACTTTGACTATGTGGTGCTTTTAAAATGGATTTAATGTGATGTTTGGTGTAAGTATGAGCGGGACTCTTCATTTATTTTATCAATAAAAGGGGAAAAGAGTCACTTTGTAATAGACTAATTAATGTGGCAATTATGTTAAGTCACACCAGTGATGCAGAAGTTGCATAAAATAACTCACCTTAAACAAGAATACGTATGTTAAATTAAATTAATCGCGGTGTTTTAATACAAGACGCATATGCTCCAAAGTTTGCACATGCTTTATTGCGAAATAAAAACAGTACTTATCTAATATCTGTAATAATATGTTTGACGACTGCATTTTTTATTAATTTGACTGGCCGTAGCTGTGAATTAGTTACCTGTATACAGCAAATATTATGGGTTGAAAATATTTAAACTTTTCAACAGTCGGTGGCGCTGTTAGAATGTTTTGAACGACTGGCCAATCAAAAGGGCAGAAAGAACGCTGGGGGCGGGGATATTCTGTGGGTAAAACTTAAACAAACGTGATGATATAGCATTTTGCTACTAAAACACGCCTCAGATTGCAGGGTTTGTTGACAAAGTGACAATAATTATTAAGTGCTACAATTAAATGCTATTTTATTAAGCATTAATCGTCTATATCCCATCTAAATTGCCATAGTTAAGACTACAAAATATAATTAATTTCATTTACTGTGATGTAGTCATGAAATCTACACTGATATTAGCATTCTTGATTTCGTCTGTCATTGTCACAGGACTGAAACAGCTCCAATACTCTGGTTTTGATGCTGCGTGCACTCATTGCAAATCCCAACGGGAATTAAAATTATGTGATTGCTGTGACATAAGGTTTATAAATATTAAACCCGGAGACAGCGAGCTTTCGAATGATATATTACCTGTCTGATTGAATTAAAACTTTAATACTACAAATTTGCAGTAAATGTAAACAAAATAATGCATGAACCAGCGATGGTCTCGAGCGAGTCATCAGATTAAACGGCGCAGACGCGGGACGGGAAAATATTCACCTGAATGATCAGACCGGTGATCTCAACATCACAAACATCCAAAAAGATCAGTCTGGAGTTTATAAAGTGGAGATTAACACCATCAGTATGATTTTACACAGGAAATTCAGTATTGCTGTTGGTGAGTAGCTCGAGTTTTCTGTAAGGTTATGATTTAATTATAAATTAAATGTGTTATTTGAACTCTTTAGGAAACATTAATCAATAGGGTGATTTTAATGTGCAAAATATATTTTTATAAATTAAATAAAAATTATAGGTTATTAAAATGATAAAAAAAACCATTAAGAAATACAATTAAGATGTGTACTGCCCACCCTCAAAGATCTTTACATCTCCAGATGGATGAAAAGGGCTCAGAGTGGTCCCCATGCCATTTCCCACATTGCATTCTATATGAAAATAATTTATACTATTGTTATTTATGTTCTTATGTTTGTAATTATTACCGCACTATGTTTGTACATTTTGTACTCTCTGTATTGGAAGGTCCTATCACCAAAACAAATTCCTTTGCAATAAAGCACTTTCAGATTTGATGATTTTTCACATTTATCCAAATTAGTGTGGACGTAGCTTAATTGGCAGTCCTTGTTGATGGCGTTTGTAAAGTATCCAAAAATTAATAAGTACTGAATTCTGCATGATATGATTTAAATTTCTGAATTAACTTTTTGTTTTTCATATGTGTTTGTTACTGACAGGTAGTGCGAAGAGGGTGTCAGTGAAGGAGGGTGAATCTGTCACTTTACACACTGGTGTTACTGACAAACAAAGATATGATCAGATATTGTGGAGGTTTAAAGAACAAGACATTGCAGAAATCAATAAAGGGAAAAATAATGTATTAGTACATGACAGTGAGGAGAAAAACACAAGCAGATTTCAACTAAATGAAAACAGCGGATCTCTCACTATAAGTAACTCTGAAAGCATAGACTCAGGAGATTATCATCTAAACATGAACAGCAGCACATACTCTTTATGGAGGACCTTCAGTGTTACTGTCAAAAGTGAGTAAATCTTTCAATATCAATTTCATCATGACACAAGACCAAAAATATATGCATGTCCACCTTTTTCCTGCTCCCCAAGTTTCTTTGCATAAATTAAGGGAGTGACTTTCCTTAAACTGTAAACAAAAGTATATTCTTGTTGCAGTTCTAATAAAAGGAAAACTGTTAAAACCACAAATTACATTCGGTACACCATAACCAAAAACTTGGAATATCTGCAATGATTTTTACAGAAATGTTAAACATTACAAAGAGAAAACGATCTGGCTTAGCAGAACATAGTGAACCAATGTAACATTAAAATACCAAGTGTAGATTAATATGTATTATTTGTAGTGCAACAATCGTTTGAATTGATTTTGTTTCAGTTATTTTAAACAGATGTTCTTCAAATAGAAATTGCTACCCATAAATTAAAACCTGTTCAGGTAAAAGGTGGATATAAAAATGAAGCATTTGTGAAAGACAAGCTATCACCAAACCGATAGTCTCATTCACACTAAATGTTGTCTTATTTAAGCAATTGGAAAAATAGACAACCAGACTCAAGATCCAGGTCTTCACCCAGGTTATATAGCACTGATAGTTGTTTGTGCGTTGATAGTGCTTCCTTTGGCTGCTACTGTGATTTACTTCTGCAACAAGGGTAAGTATCACCCACAGTTCATATAATTTTAGAAAAACAGAAGTAAAATCAAATTAATATCATTATTGATGTAAGAGAGGAAATGCTGTAAATGAGAAAATATTATGTGCTATGTTAGAGAAAACTTTATGGAAATGTGTTAGGATCCTTCTATGGTCCTGGTCATAAAGGTGAACCGAGCAGATTCTAATACTATCCTAATCTGTTTGGAGGCACACTATAACGACACATAAATAAATAAACAAATAAATAAATAAAGGTGATATTAAATAGAAATTCTATTAGTTACTTGTGCCTTGTGCATTTTTAACAATCCATATTTTCCTAATTTTCACTGTGATAATTCACTATATGTTATCTATATTCACATATCTTTATTACCTGTATACATTTAACACTGACAGTTAAACCTGTGTTTGATTGCAGAACATGAAATTATCTAATCAGAAAGTCCAGTGTGGTAAGATATGGTCCAGTTGAATTCTGCATCCTGCTGTACCTGGGGAAAAAAAGTGTTTTCTGTGTGTGGTAAAAATATGCATGACCTGCCTATATAGAAAAAAATAAATGTCTATCTATAACTGTGACTCTCACTATTTTTAAACGGGTTTCAGTGAAGATACTCCAGTTTAACTTTAAGAAGTTTAAGATCAGAATCAATAAGAAAAAATATGCCACCCTTAAAATACATTACCATTGTAATCATTTAACCATGAGCTAAGCTGTATAATTGATAAAAATGCTGCTTTTGGTATAAACAGATAAGCTAGGTTTGGTTGATGTGTATCTGAAAGTTTACAGGTTTTTGACATATAAAATGAGAAGGATTATGTTCATTGTTGTTGTTGTTTTTGTTTTACACACACACACACACACACACACACACACACACACACACACACACACATAAGTACTAGTTTGCAACTTAAATTGTATTTATTGGAAATCTTTAATGTGAGCTAAATCTTTACAGGTCTGAATATGTATGTGAATGAGTATAATAAAACATTAAAATTCAAATTTTTAATAGCAAACTTGTGAAATGTGTTATTCTTATGATGAACAAGAGTTACTAAGATTAGGCATCCATGATGTGTACGTTTATTTATTTTTATTGTCTTTTACCAATCATCTTACCATTATTGGCTCGTTTCCACTGACTGGTACGGTACGGGTCGGTACGCTTTTATGGCCGTTTCCACTGTCAAAAGGCGTACCAAACCGTACCGTACCACTTTTTCGGCACCCTTTCGAGAGGGTACCAAACACGAAAAAAGGGTACCAAAAGGGTCCCAAAGGTGGAGCTAGACGCGCAGCTGAACGCTATTGGTTTACAGAGATACATCACGAGCTCACGCAACAAGCCAGAATAAAAACAAAGGAGCCGCCATGTTTTCATACACAGCCGAGAGATTATATATACATATAATAACATATAATAAGCAGCCCTGTTCAATCTGGGCTCAAATGAACATTGTTGTCGTCTTGATGAACAGCCACAAAGCCAAAAAAAAAGAGAGCAGATTTTACCCTTTTTTTGCTTGTGCAAGCCGCGTGTCTATATTTGAAATAACAAACTTCTTGAGCTGTTGATAATAACTTGCGCTTGATTATTGATGTGCTTTTGAAACCTGATCCTGTCAGAAACTGACACACGCGAGAGTGACGAGTTAAAAAACAAAAGGAGAAGCCAGAAAAAAAGGAGCACATTATGTTTTGAGCAAACGTGAACTAACTGCCATTGTTTAACTATTATCATCACCTTTTGAACTCTTTTGAACTATTATGAACTCGGAATGACAGAATTACTTTCTAACAAGAGGCCACAAGTGCTGCTGAAGATTACAGACACATTTAATCATGAGAGGTTTGCACTATGGACTCGATTTCCTGCTGTTTTGAACCTTAATAAGGACTAAATGTATGCTGTGTGTAGTTTTTCTTTAAGCGGTAACATATCGGAGACTGTAAGGGTCTGTATGTGTTCATATATGATAATTTATTTATTTTATATAATTGCAGACGTTACAGTAGGCTATTTCACACTGTCATTGATCTGCAGTTATAATCAACTGATGTTCATAGAAAAGTTAGTAATAAACATTTATACAGAAGTATTTATGTGTGCAAAGCATCTGTTTTGTGAGAAGTGCTTCTCATATGATATGTGAGCGACCCATACAGCTTTACTTTAGACATTTTCTCGAGCGAAAATGACGTTGACTGTAACTTTCTGTCGTACACCACGCCCACCAAAAGAGTACCATTGGTACCCTTTTAGCAGTGGAAATGCAAGCCTGATAAAGGTGACCCGTACCGTACCGTACTGTACCAGTCAGTGGAAACGAGCCATAAGTTACCTTTTTTTGGTAGCTTAAATGGCATAGAGTAGCACAAAAACTCTTAACTTTTAAACAAATTAAGATATATTTTATGATGAGGCAGAAAAATGAACGGATATTTATTATTGCTATCAAATGTCAGGTACTATCTCATATTTACAATGAATATTCAGGGGTGCCAATCCTGATCTACCTTCCTGCAGATTTCAGCGCCAACCCTGCAGGAAGGTAGATCTCCAGAAACAGGATTGGCATACCTGATATAGATCATACATTACTGTTTGACCGTAGGCCTATGTGCTCTTCTTATGTCACTAATTAGAAGAAGAACAGCAGCCATTGCGGCCACGCCCGTCACAGCAGTGATGACCAATCGAACCACAGCTTCAGCAGAGTCAAAACAAAGGCTGCAGTCTGGTAAAAGATAACGAAAATATTGCTAAAAAGTATTTTAAAAGCTTGGTCATAAATATCCACTGGCCTACACTTTATCCAGTTTACCTGAACATGAGCGAGAGTGCTGACTGATGTCCAGGTGTGTCGTCTGATTTCTGATGGGATTGTTGACCACACAGCTGTGGGTGTTGTTATCCTGATATTCCACTTCCAGAGGTAGAGAGAGACTAATGCTGAGATCAGACACACTGATGCTGGACAATAAACTGTTTCCTTTGTACCAGTAGAGACTCACAGCACTCACATTCAACACTGAACACAAAAAGATCCTTGAAGATCTTTCAGGCGACGAAGAGCACTTTGAAGATTCCGAGAAGATCTCAGGTATGGGCAAATGACCTATAAATTGCAATAAAATAAACAAATGAAGCAACACAACAAATAACTTATATTCGCCTCAACCCACCAGGACTCACCAAAAACAGTGACGGTAAATTGCTTCTTTGATTTCTTGTTTCTGATAATGCTGCTCAGCTGATAAACTCCACTGTGTTCATAACTGACGTTTGTGACGATGATGTCACCAGTCTGTTTTTCGAGCTGCAGTCTATCTTTAAACGTCTCGTCAACGTTTGTGATATTTCCCGCCGTTATTGTGGAAATTCTGCTCGTTCCAAACCGCCACTCGACCTCGTCATCGTGCTGTAATTCAGTTAAACCGGTGCGGAGAGTGAACGAATCTCCCTCCATCACTGACAGGCGGAACTCTGTCTCAATACCGGCCACTCCTGAAGAACAAGTACACGTAAATATGCGAATAATGTTTCTTAAATGAGCCAAAGGCTAGTCTGTACTAATGCTGAAACTGTATACTCACCACAAAAAAGAAAAAAGTTTAAGCAAAACAAGTCAAGCGCGTCAATCATCTTCTTCGACAGTTTGAAGCGGATATCCTTCAAAAAAAAACTGCGTCGCGCCTTTAATTCTGTTTCATTATCTTAAACTAGATATGAAACTTAGATATATATTGATCTCTATATATTGATAGTTGTTTGATCTCTAGACTCTTCAGCTTATCAGACAAAAAACAACTGTCCGCACGCCTGAATTCTTGCACGTGAACGCGCTCTGCTCTCATATACGAGAGGCAGCTCAAATACTGATGGTTTAGTTTCACAAGCTGTTTGTGTTCATTAGCTTTTAATAACAGCAGGCTCGTAGCCAGCCTAGTGAAAAAGGTGGTTCTTTTTTTTTGCAGCTATTCACCTTATTTTCTATTTAATTATGAGATTTAAATATTGCATTTTAGTGACATTTTAAGCACTCTTTTTAGCTGGATTAGCTTGTTGAATGGTCATCATAACCACACTTTTTGAGGTACCAAAACATTTACTAAATATTTAGAATAAACAAATAAGAAAAATACTTATTTAAAAAAAATGTATTATATATCATATATCTGTTTTAAAGTTTTAAATTAAAAACAAACTGGCCAGCACATTCAAATTTCCTCAGTCAGAATTTTGCCATCTTAATTAAAAAAAACATTAATATAAATAATGTAGAGCTTGATTTTTCTAATCTTTTTTTTTTTTTGGTAAAAAAAAGTTAATTTTGAATGTTAATAGATGAAAACAATAGCCTAATTAGTATAAAACTTACTTTAAAATGGGTTGCTTTTTTTGGTGCTTTAAACTTTTTTATAGTTATTTTCTTTTAAAAATAAGGTCCAAGATTCAAAATAAAAGTTGCTTGTAGTGAAAGAAGACTTTACTTACGTCAGATCCTATGTCTTTTTTTTTTTTTTTTTTTTGGACATGGACTATAATTGTTTGCATTTATTGGAAGCTTTCTTTGATGCTTTCACAATTTATGATGGCATAGCAGTCAAAATAAGACAAATGAGCTCATGTATGGGACAAATTCTGGACCTTTTATCAGTAGGGCGTGGGTCTTTCGAACTACCCGAACTCCCCCTGGCTACAGGCCTGAACAGTAGTAAGCAATAAGAGGCGTTTAGTTTTATTTATTTTTTTACTGCAGGCTAATGATATTTGTGAATGTTTATCTTAACACTTCTTACACGTCACTCACATCCTAAATGTTGCAGAACTTGTTTGATTCATTCTACTGATTTGTAAGATAAAATAAGAGCATCCGAGTTACAGTATGCACAATTTGATCAGATGTCAAGTGCTGTTGGACTCACTATTTTTCTGTGAATTTGTGTACAGTGTGGAAATATGATTTAATGCAGGGATGCCCAATCTTTTTCTTACAAAGGGCCAAAAACCAAACTTGATTGAGGGTGGTAGAGCGAAGGTAAATATATCAAGCTAAGTTAAAGTTGTCATGGGTAGTTTCCTAATTTATTTATATGATAATAAAAAAAAACTTTAAAATATTGCTTCATATAATATCTAATGCAATATATTTGTTTATATTTTATAATAAACTTATTTATAGAACAGAATTGAGTTCAGTGCAGCACCTGTTTTTGTCTTGATATGCTCCCTGATGTTTTCTGCATTGTCTTCTGTCCGTCGAGTGACAGTATTTACATTTTATAAAGTCAGATTCATTTACAGATGCATTTAATTGAAACATGTTGGCTTTTTGTTGCTGAGCAATAAAACAAACAAACAAAAACAAGGTTAAGTTAGAATTGACAATCTCTTCTCAGATGGGATGGTGGGCCAAATCAAAGGTTACCATGGGCCAACTTTGGCCTGCAAGTTCTAGTTTGGGCATCTCTGATTTAATGGAAATTGTGTCTTTGTCCATTTACCCATTAATCAACCACACACATGCAATAGTAAACATGAGCCAGGTCATTGCTCTTCTAATAGACCACATTTATCTGGGTCTCTCTCCCACTAATCAAGCTTTAGTCAACTCAGACCACAGCAGTTTCACTTTGACTCAGAATCTAGTCTCCTGCCATGTTGAAGCATGCAGTGGAAACATTAAAAAAACAAAAAAAATGACCAGAACAAAAGACACGTGTTGTGAAGCATTTTAAAATATGTCCACAATTCAAAAACAGGAAACTCTTCAGCCAATCATAAAAAATAAAAAAAAATCTATCTAGTGTGCATGCCTCGTTGATGTGTGCACATTTTATGTTGCATGAATGCACCTCTTGTTCATTTTGTGGCTTTTCCGCATCCCGTTTGGTTTCTGTCTTTTGTTTTTAAAGACTCTACACTACAGCACACTCTGTCTTTCACCATCACGAGATTAGGATGTCCCTTTTAACATATTTAACAATAGAGTTTCTGTATTTTCATGTTTGGTTTAATCCTGCAGTAATTTTGGGCCCCTCTTTGCTCTTGGTACCCTGCTCGCTAAATTAATTCTTGATGGTCATGAGCTGTTATAAGAATATGCTGTTTTTTTAGCAGTGTAAACAGTACATTTAGGACACATGGGACTATGCATCAAATAATCTTTCTCTGGATGAAACACCCCTGCAGACATGCAGTAGACAAGAAGAACAACACGTTTGTCCACTCAGCAAACAACATTTTTTATGTCACTGAGTCATTTCCATTAACCTCAGATAAACCACAGCAGGTTTCACTTTGACTCTAAAGCTTCAGATGCAGACAACGGCAGGGCTAACATGTTTTTATTCAAATAAATCTCGTCAAAGAAGAAGTCATACTGTGAGGTTTACGTTAGGAGGCCTTTACATTGGTTCTTTACAGCTGTTTCATTACTATCACATTAAGTACACATTAAATGGACAGTTCACCTAAAAACTGAACATTCTGTCTTCGTTTACTCAATAAACCTGTTTGAGTTTCTTTCCTGTTGAACACGAAGGAAAAAGTTTGTTTGAAAAAAAGTTGGAAACCTGTAACCATCGACTTCCATGATATTAGTTTTTTATATATGAAAGTCAATGGTTACAGGTTTTCAACATGTTTTAAAATAACTTCTTTTGTGTTCAATAGAAAAAATAAGCTATACTTGTATGAAATCACTTGAGGGTGCGTAAATGGTGAGTAAACATTCATTTTTAAGTGAACTACCCCTTTAATTCGGTGTCTGTACGTTTGTTTTTGTTTATTATTTTGTTTATTATATCTCTTTAAAGTTTCTTTGCCATGATGAGTTCTAGTAGACCACATCCTGGCTCTTTGACTATCTCAGGAGACATAAACTTGCCCTTTGTGTTCTTGTTAAATAGATATAAAGACATTCCTCCGTTACAAAATTTGACATTGTTTTTTTTTTTTCTTGTTTAATAGTTTCAGGAGTATCTACATATTAAATATACAAAATACAACATCACTGAAAAAATATTTCAATTCAAATAGTTGCAAACAATTTTTATGGGTTGAATTTGAACAAATTAAGTTGAACGTTACTTAAATTGTTTGTTTAAATTCAGCCCATATAAATTGTTTCCAACAACTTACCTTAAAAAAAATAGTAAATCTAATAAATAATTTTTTTTTAGTGTAATATAGAGCATGTTTTATTTCTGTTTTGCATTTTTGTTGTGTACAAAATACAGATATGATTTGCATGCTGATGAAATTGCATATTGGTATTGTGCACACACAATAGAAGACCAGTGAATATAAGCCAATCTTGACTTAATTTTGGCTTTATTTCAGGTTTTTACATCTTGGTCTGGCTTGACAACATTCTGATCCTACAGCAACACCTGCTGGTCTCTTTGAGAAATCTCTCACACAGGTCATCTCAGGTACATCTTAAGGGGATATAATCAATATTCCAATGTCCATATTATGACATTTTTTCTTGTACAGTTACAAACAATTTAATTTAATTCATGTTTAGTTCTATAGCGCTTTTACAAAGTAAATAGTGTCAACGCAGCTTAACATAGAAGTTCTAGTAAATTGAAACTGCATCAGTTCAGTTTTCAGAGTTGAAGTTCAGTTTAGTGTGGTTTAATATTCACTGCTGGAAGTACAAACACTGAAGAGCAAATCCGTTGATGTGTTTAAAGATCTGATAAACAT
Organism: Danio tinwini; assembly: GCA_903798205.1. Taxonomy (NCBI): domain Eukaryota; kingdom Metazoa; phylum Chordata; class Actinopteri; order Cypriniformes; family Danionidae; genus Danio; species Danio tinwini. The sequence continues at coordinate 8,333,500 of CAIGQZ010032594.1, forward strand.
CTTTTAAATGATTATTTTATAACATTCAAAATGATAAACGTCTTGATCTGAAGTTTGTTATATTTTAAATGTCTAATTAACGTTCTTGATATAAATGCAAACGTCCAATAAAAGTCTCCACGATGGATGTTTTTATCTCGTGTATTGTAAACTTATGCTTTATACCTTGAAAGTAGGCACTGAGGTCTAACCACACAATTTCACCAAAGTCACCTCGCTTTAAATCTGGCCTTGCCACTGATCTGAAGTTAGCTTTATTTAATAATCAAATGTAAATTTATTCATTTCAACGTTATTGCACTTGATATTTACTGGTTCTTTATTGACATCAGTAGTAAAATTCATGTAACATTTTCATTCAGCACTCTTTAAATTGGCAATTAAATCATTAAAGGTTCTTTGGGGAGAAAACAATATTTCTTCCATTACTGAAACCCCCTCTTTTTATAACTGAATTTAACAAGTGCACTCGATTATTAACGCAGCATTATCATGATCGATCGACAGCAACAGACCTATGAACGGCGTATTACATAATTGCTCCAGGAGATGGCGACAAGTGACTGTTTTTGCTGTATCTCAGTTTCTTCCTCCACTGACGGTAAAGTCTAGAGGGAAACAGCTGCGTATTATTGGGCATGCGCACATCAATGTAGAGTAAGTCTTGTGACACTGCACAACAATAATCACAATTTTTCTAACTGTGAGGAAAGGTTTAGGGCTGGTGCATATGTTAATGAAACACAATTCAAGTGGTAATTTAATAAATAAATTATCGTTAACTTCTGGCTGAACTGAAGAAAACATTTCTAGAAAGTGAACGCCATGTTCTCGTGTGTCTTCTGAGGGCATTGTGGGTGTGTTTAAGTAAGGAAAATGAAAAAAAAAATACCAACACTGCTTTTTTACTCATTTTAAAAGCTTTTTATCTTTATTTTTTGCATCATAGATATATTGTTCTTGGAGTCAGACTGAGTGTGTGCTTTGTTATGAGTGCTAACTTGCATTATACCAACTTGCTAACTGCCTTTTAACCAACATTGTTTTACCTAATGGACTGTATAAAGATAAATGAGCTCAAAAAGAGATTGTCAATAGTTTTTCTACATGGACGGCCATCTGCAACTTTAGTCAAATGAAATACAGTTTAAAATATTAAAGAGGAATTTTAAACTGCTGAAATGTTTTCTCACATTCAGATATGCAGAGCTCATCTTCAGCGTTTAGCATTTTTAACTGCGTGTCAAGCTGTATTTATTTTAACAGAACCAAGACCTCACGCATGTGCTATTTTTACAGCTATTTCTGACAGAAGTATGAAGATATAATCAGCTCCTTCTTTCTGCTCATAAAGGACATCTCAGTTCTAACCACAAATATTTTCAAGTAAACGATTATTTCTATAGCACATTTAAAAACAACAAAGTTGTGCCAATGTACTTTACAAGAAAAACAATACATACAATTAATTTTAAAAAGCAGGCATCACTTGAGAAAATAAGCTAATCTTAATCAAGTCAAGCTTATTAATCTTCTTGTTAATGCTTCTGCATGTCAAAACATGAGCAAGATAAAAAAAAAACTGTAACTATTTCTTTAGATGTAATAGCAGTGAGAAAATGAGAACTAAACAGACCCCTATAGTTAACATCAGTATTATCAAATCTCTTTATTAGTACTATCAAATCGCTTAACTGATGTGCGCAAACAATATCAAGCTCACATTCATGCTGTTTATCTGAATATATGAGTGTCATTACCTGTGGCACTGGCAGAACATAGCGGATTTTGACTAGTGAAGGTAGTTGTGGATGGATGAGCTGAAATTGGTAGAAATATGAATAGAACAGAAGAAAATAAATTCAGATTTACAGTATAGTTTTTGAAACATGAAGTACACTGTAAACAATGCAGGCTTCCACTTAATTCTTGGTGTCCAAACACAAATCGATTAAAAGAACTTAATTGTTTTAAAAAAAATTTGTTGTGGATTGAACATAAAAGAATTAAGTTGCCCCAAAAACAATTGCAGCTCATTGTAAATAAGTACTTTGAACAAACAGCAAAACATTTTATTTGGTGTAGCCTACATGTGTTATTATTTTAAAAATAATGTTTTGTTTGTGATTGTGAGAGTGTATGGGTGTACTGGGTTGCGGCCGCAAGGGCGTAAAACATGCTGGAATAGTTGGCAATTAATTTCCCTGTGGTGACCCCTGAAAAATAAGGGACTAAGCTGAATGAATGAAATGAATGTTTTGTTTATATAACAGCTTTCGTTAGAATAAAATTACATTTTAAAATATATTCAAAAGTTAAATACAGTAAAAAATGCTTAAATAAAGGCAGTGTTAGTGAGCTAAAGAGAATAAAAAAATTCTAAACATTTCACTGTCAGTACTTATCTCTGACAAATATTTCTTCTATTAATAAATTAATAAAGTACCTGGAACAATCTCTCAAATTGACCTGTAATACTCTTGCGATTCCTAAAATGTGTAATATAGTCTGCTGCTGTAATAAATTTTAGCGATAATGTGTTAGAGCACAAGGCTCTAGAGAATAAGAGAATAACTTAAAATTGCTTAAAATAATTAATTGAACAGCATTAAAATATAACTTTACTTAGAAAAAAAAAACTGTTTCCACCCGATATAATTATCCATATTTTATATAGAGATACAATAACAAAAGTTTCGGTAGTAATGCCAAGCTTTAAAATATTTAAGAATATGAAGACTCTAGGAGCAATATAACACTGTAAGTCTCTACTTACCATTAACAGTAAGATTGAATCTCCTAGTTGATTCCTCATTGTCAGAAGTGATGGTTAGTTCATAAACTCCTTCATCTGTTCTACTGGTGTTAATGATGGTCAGAGATCCTGTCTGATTGTCCAGCTTCAGTCTGTCAGTGAATCTCTCATCCTCATATTGAGGACTGTCCAGGATTCCTCTCTTGATTCTAGCGATACGGCTGTCTCCAAACCACCACTCTATACTAAAATATGTCTGTATTTCTTCATCAGTGTGTAGATTTATTGATTCGCCTAACATCACTGAAACACTCTTCACTTCATTTGTACCAAAGCCAAACACACCTGCTCAGCAATATTAATAGCAGCTGTTTTAAATCTTCTAAACCATTTCAAGTAAATGAGAAGTGAGACATAACTCATAAAACTCACCCGGCTGCAGATAACACAAACACAGAGGGAGGAAAGAAATGTGCAACATCATCTTCAACAGCTGGAGATAAAATACATTTTTTATCCTAAATTAATATAGTTTAAGGTTTATAAAGAAACTCTTCCGCATGTCGGAGGTGTTTGTGAGAGTGTGATTGTGAATGTGAAGAGACATCAACTCCCACTGTGTCTTGTCATCATATGACACAATCTATAACGGGTTTTCAGACTTTTAGACACACAAATATCATCATCCTTATGTGAGAGATCCTCAAAATGGGCCTTCTTGTAAAAAATTTTATTTCACAAAGTTAATATTATAAATGGGTATAAAAATATTAGTTACACTTACAGAGACTCTTTAACTCAATATAAACACATAATATGCTGCTTAATAAAATTATTAAGGTAGTAGTTGGGTTTAGGTGTTGGTTATTATGGATGTAAAATACGATCGTGCTGAAAATGTGCTTTATAAGTACTAATAAACAGACAATATTTGAATACTAGACAGGTTAAAAGCCACAAGTTAATAGTAAGAATACTTAAAGTGTTATCAAACTATTTGTTTGATTTTCTTGCATTATTTCTGTAATGTGACAGTGACACTGGACAAAGGGGAGTGTGAATCCAAATGCAGGTTTATTGAACAGGGAAGGTCAGGCAAGCAACAGTCAACGCATGAGCAAAAAGATGTATACAGGCAGTCCAGAAACGAAGTCAAAGTAACAGGCGAGTTGTCAGAAGGCAGGCAGCAGGCAACGTAAAACAAACAAACAAAGCAAAGGTCAGACTCGGAAGGCAAGGAAAACACGTTGTAATGTTTAGAGATACAGATAAACAAGACTCACCAATGAAGTGTGAGAAACAGAGGGGTATAAATAGTCCAAGTAATCAATGATCATGAGTATCAGCTGTGTGTGTGTGTGTGTGTGTGTGTGTGTGTGTGTGTGTGTGTGTGT
>CAIGQZ010032594.1:8337658-8354400 GCA_903798205.1 Danio tinwini
GTGTGTGTGTGTGTGTGTGTGTGTGTGTGTGTGTGTGTGTGTGTGTGCGTGCGTGCGTGCGTGCGTGCGTGTCCGTCCATCCGTCCGTCCGTCCGTTTATTGCATCATATCTTTGTATTAATTATTTTATAATTATTAGGTTAATTTAAACATTTAATCTAACTGGCTTTTTTCCCAAACATTTCCACAGAACCCCTAGTATATCCTTATTTTGCCCTGGAGTTCTGTTTCTTATGCCACAGGCATTACAATGATATGCCATAAGAATGGAGACTATAAATAGAGTTTCTAATACAATATTTTAATAATGTTGAGGCAGAAAAGAAAGAAACAAATAAGACTGCTGTTGTGATAAAGTGAATGTTCTGATATCATTACAATCATGCGAATAAAATAGACCAACAGTAACACCCATTAGAGCAGAATTGGCCAATCAGATCACAGATTTTTTAGCGTAATAAAGAAAAAAAGAAATATTAAACGGAAGTAAAATCAGCCTGAGATAAATTAAAAGTTTAAAGGTGCTGTATGTAAGTTTTTGACTCTTCTAAAGCATAAAAATACCATAATATGTGTGCAGATATTTAAGAAACATACTTGTTTAACTGAAAAACAATGCTGAAGTCAATGCTGAAAAAAAACAATGCTGAAGTCAGATATTCTGCTTCAAAAATGTTTTGTTTTTTTTTGTGCCGGAACGCTGTCTTTGTTTAGGTAAATTTCACCTGCACAATGCCATTTTAGCCAATTATATTTTAGCACTCCGGGTTGCCTTGTTGGAAAACAGCGTATTTCATTCATTCATTCAGAAAGACTCTGAAAGCATGCGTCCGTGACTGAAATAGACAGTATCAGACGTCAAAATGAGACAGATTCAGTTCCACATGAGGTTATTAATTAGCAAATGATATAAATATTACAAATGTAAACTTTAGGTAAGCAGGTTACATTGTATGTACAACATGCTTTGTGACGAGATACTCAGTGATGAGCAGTTTGGCTGTTTGCACCAGACGAAACATGACAGAAATGTAAATACAGCCATTCAGAAGCACAGAATAAGCACTCACTCACGAAACGGTGAGGTTTAGAATCTATTCAAACTGTTTACATTGTTAGCATTTAGCGCTGGATAAAACACAAGGTTTACCTGAGGTGATCACTGTCATAGGTTTCACGATCAGCTGTGAGAAACAGAAGCCGTTTCTAATATATCAATTTGAGGTGTTGGTTAGAACCAAAACTCCTTTTATTATGGAAATATTTCCTCTACCGCGTGTCGTTGCTTTTATTTAGAGCAAAGTTTAAATCACTCGCTCCACTCAATCTAGAATCCCACGTTTGTGTCTATTTTGATCTAGGAGTGCAATACCTAGTTCAACCACTGGGTGTCAAACTTACATACTGCACCTTTAAGGTTTAATGCAGGGGTGCCCAAACTCGGTCCTGGAGGGTCAGTGTCCTGCAAAATTCAGTTCTAACCCTAATCAGACACACCTGGGCTAGCTAATCAAGCTCTTACTAGGCTTTCTAGAAACGTCCATGCAGGCGTATTGAGGCAAGTTGTAGCTAAAATCTGTAGGACACCGGCACTCCAGGACAGAGTTTGGACATCCCTGATTTAATGTAATCTCAAATAATTAGAAAATTTTAAATAATATATTGTAACAATGACTGGGGTTGGCAACAGAGGTTCGGATCCAAATGCAGATTAGTCAGGCAGATAAGGTTCAAGCAAGGACAAATGGTAGCATATTCCAACAGAGTAGTCCAGGTCACAGGCGAATGGTTGAAGCGGGCGGCAAAACAACATAAACAGTAAACAAACACAGGAGCAAAATCATGAGTCAAGACAAGGAAAACACTATGAAATGTACACTCTGGAATCAAGACTCAGCAGTGGATGTGTGTGTGTGTGATGTATACTCTCCAAGGAGTCAGTTTTCACGAGCTTCAACTGTCTGTGTGTAATCAAGGGGTGACCTTGAACTGGTGTGTAAGTGCAGTACATGATGGGATATGTAGTTCATGTGAATGACGGAGTGTTCTCCAACGATCCGCGAGGGCTACATCGCTAGTAATTATAATACACATATTACTATACCTAACTGATGCTTAAAAGTATTTTTACATTGTTTACAATATGTGCTTCATCAGTCTCTAAAGCTGGTGGTGTTGATTCTTTCTTTTTGTCTGGTTTTGATGTCATAAACCAGAACAACAACAGCAGCCAAAGCAGCCACGCCCATCAGAGCCGTGACAACCAATCGGATCACAGCTTCAGGCGAGTCAAAACAGAGGTTGCAGTCTGACTCTGAGAAAAGAAAAATTACGCTCAGTTCAATTCAAGCATTCCCAGTTCTCAACTTTAACTTAATTATATTACACATATGCTTTATTTGTTTCGAATTCTATCCTTTTGAATCATGAATTTTCAATTCAAGTTTATTTGTAGCCTATAGCACTTATATATAAACATAGTTAACCTATAATTATATAGTATAGTGTATTTCCAAGAAAGTGTTGTCTATGTGTCCATGTTCAATAAAGTGTATTTGTGTATTAATAGGTATATGTGTTGTCGAAGTCCTCGAATAGTTGCCATAATCTCATCTTAAAATTTCTTAAAAGTATTTTAAAGTTTTCTTAATTCACAATGAGGCAGTAGTACATGTAAAAATATATTGTTTAAATACTTCAATATTTCGTTAAGAGTGTGCTTAAAAAGAGATCAATGGTTTAACTAGTACATTTAATTCAATTCAATGCATGTTTTTTCTATAGCGCTTTTACAATGTAGATTGTGTCAAAGCAGTTTAACATAGAAGTTCTAGTAAATTGAAACTGTGTCAGTCCAGTTTTCAGAGTTAAGGTTCAGTTTAGTTCCAATCCATCGATGTGCAGCTCTACAAGACCAAAACTGTGGGGACGTCCATTGTTTTGTATTTCACTGCAGTCAAATGAAATACAGTTTGGTAGGGAAATTTTCAACTGAAATGTTTTCTCACATTTAAATATGCTGAGCTATCTTTAGCATTTGAAACTCACACGTTTAACTGCATGCAAGTCTATATGAGGAGTTCACACTTTAAACTGCAAATCTAGCTGTTTATTGTACCAGAGGCGCTTCATGACCTCACATATGTCCTATAGTTAAAGTTCCTAAATGAAGTGTGAAGATCTAATCGGCTTTCTCTCTGCTCATAGTGGACATTAGACCACAAGTCAAGTTGCTCTTTTTTTTTGCATTGTTATTGCTCCTACAGGTCAAAACATAGAGTATATTTAAACATATTCGTACATTCATTTTCTTTTCAGCTTAGTCTCTTTATTAATCTGGGGTCGCCACAGCGGAATGAACCACCAACTTATCCAGCACATGTTTTACACAGCAGATGCCCTTCCAGTTGCAACTCATCACTGGGAAACATCCATACACACTCATTCACACTCATACACTACAGCCAATTTAGCTTCCCTAATTCACCCATAGTGCATGTCTTTGGACTTGTGGGGAAAACCGGAGCACCCGGAGGAATACCACACCAACACGGGGAGAACATGCAAACTCCACACAGAATTGCCAACTGACCCAGCTGAGGCTCAAACCAGCAACCTTCTCTGCTGTGAGGCAATCGTGCTACTCACTGTGCCACCATGATGCCCTTAAACTTATAAAATAATATTTTATAAATAAAATATTTTAATAGATCATTTAGATACACATAAATAAATAAATGATGAATATATTAGCTAAATACAAATAGGACTAAATCTATTCATCATGCTCCAAAACACACATCATGGAATTCAAACTACATCTCAGTGATTTGAGAACACTTTTATCTGAGTTAAATTCTATTTACCGATCGGATGAAGTAAAAATAAAATGTTATATATATATGTATATCATTTTCATTTGATCAGTTTTTTTAAGTGGTTTTACATAGCATGAAATTACCATTGTAAGTGTGTCGTTAAACATTAACAGATCTCTTTGAAACGCCTGTATATAAACTTCTTTGGTCGACAGGAGGTGGAGAGTTGTGCTTAAAGGTATAGTTCACCCCAAAAAATTTAATTTACTCACTATTTACTATTTATTTTTGTGTTAACAGGAAAATAAGCTCTTCATGCACAGTGAACATACATTGCTTAGTTTGGACATTCATCTTTTCCCACCTCATTAAATTCAGACCAGTTTACATTTTATTAAAATATAAAATGAAATAAAACTCCTCTGCTCTTTAAATGTAGCTTTCATAAGGAAGCAGGGCCTCTGATTCTAATGCAAAAACTGTTCACTGCGGTTATGGGGCCCTATGTAGGGAACATCAACACTAAAACCCCTCCCTCATTTCCGAACCAAGAAGCTAAACTGCTGACTTGACACAAATGTAAGCATAAAGCGTTGTTTCCCTCTAGAATAAAAAACATTTTAAGGTAAAAATTGAGCATTTTTTTTAGATTGTCAACAGAACAAACCGTCATTATACAATGACTTGCCTACTTACTCTAACTTTGCCTAATTAACCTAATTAAGCCTTTAAATTGCACTTTAAGCTGAATACTACAGTATAGTGTTTGTCCAACTTAAACATGTATTTTTATCTGCTTTTTAAAGCTAATGTAGAAGTTTGGACAGAGGAGAACTGGTTGTGCCCAACTGGGCCTGGTTTATCTCAAGGTTTTTTGTTCGCTTTCATCTGTTTGTTCCTCATCACTGTCACTACTGGTTTGCTTGGTTTGTGAGTTGTGGACCTGCACATTGATGGATTTGCTCTTCAGTGTCTGGACTTTCAGCAGTGAAAATTAAACCACACTGAACTGAACTGAACTGAACTTCAACTCTAAGAACTCGATTGACACCGTTTCAATTTACTATAATCTTGTATATTAAGCTGCTTTGACAATCTACATTGTAAAAGCGCTATAGAAATAAAGATAAATTGTATTGAATGTGCCATGTTGCTTTTGATTGTTGTTTAATCGCAATTTCTGTTGGAGTCATATTCATTGTAATATTGCTGTTAACCTTAGGAGGGCTGCATCAAAACAAAGAGCATTTTGGGTTAGTAGGGCAGGTGTTTTAGACATGAAGGAACTACTTTTGCACAGTCTGATTCTGAGGAATCTGAATATGTTTTGCATACTTTGATGATTGTTTAGACACATTTTTGTGACATATTTGACACTGCAAAATCACGTAACATTCATGGTAAAATTTTCTAAACTGTTCTTGATTACAAATGAATCTCAGACAACGAGCAATGAGGGAAACATCTACCTTAAATAGTGAGTCAAAATTGCTCAATCTTTGATTATAGCTCACCTCTGGCTTGATTGGAGAGTCATGATTACCTGTAAATTTGATTATATGTAAAAAAAAATATATATATATATAGGCATTGAGTCCTTGTATTTTTTGTCAAACATGGTTAAGTGCAAAATATTATTAAAATATTCGTAGATCTTATACATATTTTAAATAAATTCAATTTCATGTAAAATTTACCAAAACTGACTTTTAAAATCAGCAGCGCGGTGGCGCAGCGCTGTCTCACAGCAAGAAGGTTGCTGGTTCAGGTCCCGGCTAGGTCAGTGGGCATTTTTGTGTGGAGTTTGCATGTTCTCTCCATGTTGGTGTGGGTTTCCTCTAGGTGCTCCAATTTCCCCCCATAAGTCAAAAGACATGTGCTATAGGTTAATTGGGTAAGCTAAAATTGTCCGTAGTGTATGTGTGTTAATGACTGTGTATGGGTGTTTTCCAGTAATGAGTTGCAGCTGGAAGGGCATCCGCTGCGTAAAACATGTGCTGGATAAGTTGGCGGTTCATTCTGCTGTGGCAACCCCTGATTAATAAAGGGACAAATCTGAAGGAAAATGAATGAATGAATGGCTCTTTTAATCAGCTAACTTTCATCAGTATGTCTTGCAACCATGGAGACATTTGTGAAAGATGATTCTGAACATGTTTACTTTGTACTACAAAAGTAATGCAATTTGGGACGCAGCTAAATGTTGAACAATTGATGCGTGCAAGCAATATCAAGCTTACATTCACTCTCAAACTGAGTGTCTTTACTGAGTATAATGCAAACTGAGTGTCTTTACCTGTGACACTTGCAGTTGATTAAGGATTTTGACTAGTGATGGCAGGCAATGATGTGAGAGCTGGAAAAAGACAGGAATGTGAATGAAACCAAAAAATAAATATGAAAAATGCTTTCTTAGAGGGGGCATTAAAGGGCCTCAAAATTGCTTAAAATAATTAAACAGCATAAAAATATGATATTTGTTTGGAAAACGGGATATACAAGGAAGCCTGATATTAAAAATTTGTGTGAACAATTATAGTAATGAATGAAATTAAAACGCATGTATTTTTTGTAATGAATATGTTTTTAGTTTTTTTGACAAGCTCTACAAAACTTTGGGTGGTCTGATTTAACAGTATATTTTAAATTTGTGATCATTCAGGTATTAAAAGCTCAGAAATGCTGAAAACAATATTTTTTTTACTGTCATTATACTTTTTTTTAATAAAAAATAAAATAATAATAATAAAACTAGGATAACAGAACATTGGAGCCAAAAAGTATTTTATTTTTATTGAAGTAAAAGCCTTGGTGGTGGTGATGGATTATTTTTATAGTATGAATATTCAGAGGTCAAGAGAAATTACACTGTAATTTTCTACTTACCTAAAATAGTAACACTGAATGTCTTCATTGATCGTTTATTCTTAATAATGGATCTAAATGTAAAGATTCTGCTGTCTGTGGTTCTGGTGTTTGTGATGGTCAGAGATCCAGTCTGATGATCCAGCTTCAGTCTGTTAATGAATCTCACATCTTCAGATGTAGAAATGTCTTCAGTCACTTTAGCAATCAGAGTGTCATTAAACCTCCACTCGGTCTCTTCATCTCTCTCTATTTGAAGATGAGTGTGTAGAGTGACAGAATCTCCCTCCATTACTGACACTTCATCACCACCAAACACACCTGCAGAAAAAAAAAAATTTTTTTTAAATGTGTGGCTCTTGGCTCACATTTTCAGTTGTTTAACTTGTTAAACTGTTTCATTTAGGTAGTTAATTTGTACAGTTACATTAATGTGAAACTAAGTTTCATTAGAAAATAGAAGAAAACAATGCTTTCTTTGTTTATTTTTCTTTCTTTTCTTTCTTTCTTTCAAAGAAACATTTGAGAACATTTATCTTAACAAAAAAGAATGGGTATTGTAAGGTGTCCTTGTAGTTTAACTGTTCATTTAACTATTCATTTAACCATGCATAATTTGTTATAAATACCATATAGTAAGTACATGGAATGTGTTACAGTGACATTAATAAATTAAATGAATCTTTACTTCTACAGTATAGTGCTTTTTGCAGTGTAGATTATCATACATACACATACAGTAATCAACAGTGGTTTAAAACCTTTAATCAAATTTGTCCTAAAACCACTGGACATATTCATTGTTAATTCAGAATTTTGTTAAATGTTTTTGATCCACTTAAAATGTTGACTAAAATAAATAAATAAATAAATTGTACTTACCAACCCCATGCCATAAGCACACACAAAGTAAAAGCCCTATGTTAATCATTTTAATCTGAGCAGCTCTATAAGTAGTTTTAAAGAACAAACTTATGTCTAAACTAAACAATTTTGGTGTGCCATTTAACAATAGGAGATCTCTTAGAAATGGCAGTACCTAAACTGTTTCTGGTTACAGGGGTGGACGTTGTGGTTAATTGTAGGGGGTGTGTTCATTTCTGTCTACCCATGAAAGAACTTTTTTTTTTTTGTCCTGTGATGACTATGCTCACAGTTGATCATTTTCATTTAGTTACTTGCAAACTTTATTCATTTTGTGTACTGATTTAAACCTCCATACTGTAACTCTTATTTGGGTGAATTTAGAAATATGTTTTTTTTTTTGTGCAGTGCAATTGTTACAAAGTTTTGTATATTTCTACCACTATCCATTTCACAGGGCCTGGACACACCAGGGCGTCACGGTGACGCAGTTGGTAGCACAATCACCTCACAGCAAGAAGGTTGCTGGTTCGAGCCCTGGCTGGGTCAGTGGGCATTTCTGTGTGGAGTTTGCATGGTCTCCACACAGGTGAATTGAATAAGCGTACTTATTCCGTAGTGTATGTGTTTGAATGCAAGAGTGTATAGGTGTTTCCCAGTGTTGGGTTGTGGCTGGAATGGCATCCGCTATGTAAAACATATGCTGGATAAGTTGGCAGTTCATTCGGCTGTGGCAACCCCTGATTAATAAAGAGACTAAACCGTAAAAAAAAAATTAATGAATGGACACACCTTGCTGATGCTAAAAAACTAGCACCAACAAAAAACGAACTGTGTTGTTGGCTTGCATCTGTTCTGTGTGAAGCCAATTGGATGAACAGTTCTTAACAAAAAAATCCATATAGACAAAATAACAGACATGCAGTGATTCCTGCCTTTATTAGAGATGGAAATATGTTCCGCCCCACCTTCCAAAAGCCTTGAATATTCACTAGTAATTACTACCAAAGCTCAAATAATGGTCTTCGGTCCAGCCCTAGAAATATGCAACCACACTTGGTGAATAATATGCAATTTCGATGCACAGTTGACTAGAACACATTGACCTTGTACTTGAAAGTGGGACCACTAAAATTCTCAGCTTCGACTGTGTCTGAAATGTGGCATGTTTCAGTAATTGCCTTTAAATGGCTTTTATGGTACTTTCATTTCAAACATTACTAACTGGCATTCACATGTTAAAGACAGACATTTGGTCTGCACAGCTCTACTTGAATACATCTGAGTTAGATCAGATGATAAACTGTCAAATAATTAAATTACTGTTTTGTATTTGTCTATCACATTGATAGATTTTCATCATGGTCCACTTATCAATTTGTACTCACAGCTTGACGGTTCTCTTAATATGTGTTTTAAGGTAGTTTTCCTGTGTTTTTTATTTATACAGTTAGACAAACTTTAATGAATATGATGGAAGGAGATCCTGTCACTTTATACACCGATGTTCCTGGATTACAAAAAGATCAAATACAGTGGACGTTTAAAGATCAGCCATGCAATACTGATGATCAGAGTGGAAACCTCAACTTAACAAACCTTAAAAGAAGTAAGGCTGGATTTTATAAATTGAAAATCACCACTGACAGCATGATCTTGCACAGAAGTTTCAACGTTAATGTTAACGGTGAGTAAATCAAAAATTTGTTTGAGAAGAAATTTATTGTGAGTGATCATTCTTAAAAACAAATTTTAGATCCTCAAATGAAAACTAAAGTTTTTTAAATGTTTCTGTTAAAATAGAGGACAATACATTTTATTTGATCATGTGCTGAGCTAGATTTCTAACTGATATGGTTATAATTCTAAATTTGGAAATGGCTCCTTTTAAGCAATACACAACTTATAAGCCATGAAGCGCCATTATGAGCCATGAAGCGCCCCCTGGAGGAAAAAAAGCTTGGTGTCTTATTAAATTAATGATTGAAAAAGGAATTAGCAAGTGTTTATTTATCTGAGACCAAATAGATCAAGTGATATATATACAAATGAAACACTTTTCATTTAATAGGTTATGAACTTTTTGGGAGGTTTAAACTGAAGTTTAAGCAAACGAGCAACAATAAATAATAATAATAATTATTATTATTTTTAAAACGTTTTTTTTATAAAGTTTTCTTGTTTAAAATTCTGCTGATATAGTTGCAGTAACATAGTCAGATATTTTCTTTTAAAATGCTTAATTTGGACAAATTAATTAGAACTAAATACATCCTCATAATCAGGTAGCCAAATAAACAAGCACTTTATAAACTGTTCACTTCATAAAATGTAACTTCATGAAACTGCTTAATTGGCTGCCATTATCTGTGCAAACATTTTGAGTGTTGTTTTATACATATGAAGTCAGAAGGCAAAAAAAGGTTTTGTTTCGCACAAAACTGATAATTCTGTCATAATTTACTGTCTCCTCTTTTTTCTCTCTTCCAAACTTGTTTGTCTCTCTTCTGTTGAACACAAAATAATATATTCTGAAGAAAGCTGGAAGTAACCATTGACGTCTGTAGTTTTAGTTTTTCCTACTATTGAAGTCAGTGGTTATAGGTTTTCAGCTTGCTTCAAAATATCCTCTTTTGTGTTCAGCAATAGAAAGAAACTCTCAAAGGTTTGAAACCACAAGAGGCTGAGTAAATAGTGATTAAATTTTATTTTTTGATGAGGTTACTTTGGCAATTGTTTAGTGTAATGTCACCCGAATAATACCATTCCACAAAACATAATCTAAACAGTAAACTCATGAAATCACCACTAGCTCTTTAAAAAAACAGTCCCTTTAAAATAGTATCCCTTTAAGAACAACTCCAAATCAATGTTTAACATTTTGTAGCTGAACATCTATAAGGCAGACTTGTGTTGTACATAATATTTAATTTTATAGTAAATGTATAAGGCTACAGTAGAACTGATAACTACTGGTTTTATCGAACAATTTGATTTAAAAAAATGACTCATGGGTTTAACAGTCAGCATTACACACGGCAGATACCATAAGTACACTTTTGGCAGTGGAAATGCAAGCCTGATTAAGGTGACCTGTACCAACCTGTGTCATACCATACCACTCAGTGGAAACAGGCCATTAATAGTGTTTGTAGACCAGACTTTTCATAATGACTGTCTTTATCATATACAGTATCAGATCAGGTTATGTAGTGCTAATGTTTATAGTGTTTATTATTGATTAGATTTTAATAATGATTGCTTTTATCAGAAAAAAATTCAGGTGTGTCTCCAGGGGCTGTAGCAGGAATTGTTGTTGGTCTGCTGGTGTTCCACTGGTGTTTGGAGCTGTAATCCATCACTGCAAAATCTCTAAACTTCAGCAAAATAGCGGTAGGTATTACAGTAGGTACTGCAAAAGAGTGTAAAAGTATCAAATGGTGATTGTTCTTGTGCTTGAAAGTACTGCTGGTGTTTGATTCAGTGTAATGTCATGTTGTCACTCCTCCAGCAGTGTCAGATTTAGATCACAGTAACAAACAGTAGGCAAACAGGAGCCACTTCTGTTTTAAAAATGTATTTTTCTATGAATTATTATAGATGATTTTACTAGTTCATGAATTCACACTGCTCTTCTACACTTAAGCTAAAAAGTTATATTTTTCGTGCTTGTCAAGTTGTTATTATGACATCACATACTTTTAATATCTAGGCACCAGTGTTTCCTGTAATTTGTTAGCTTGCTGAACAAAACTTTTCTCTGTTGAATAGATATTATGGCCCCCTGAGCAAAAACACAATTCATCCAAGCATACTTTTGAAAACAGGAAGATGAAATATAAAGAAATTTTGCTGTCACGCTGATATTTTTGTTTTTAATTCAATTATTGCCTATAGAGAGAAATAGAACTATCAAAATTAAATATTTATTTATTGCTCATGAATTCCCTTTGTGAGATCATATATATGTGCATAAAGCCCATTGGCAATTTTATTTTTACAAAACATAAATCTGAAAAATTTTCATAAATAAACAAAGTCAGCATAGAGTGTGCCTGTTTTCGTCTAACCGGGTACTTGTCTGGCTATCATAACTAAAGATTTGCATTAAATTAAAAACTGCATTTGCTTTCAGGGCACTGGATATGTTTGTTCACATCAATATGAACAAACACTGTTAGATGTGTTTGATATGGATTAATTCCACTCATGTTTGTTTAGACATCATTACAATTTATTAATAACTAATGAAATATAAAGACCAGGCTGATGTATGGTTATATTTTAACAGTGGATTTTACACCGTTTAAATCAGGGGTGTCCAAACTTGGTCCTGGAGGGCCGGTGTCCTGCTGAGTTTAGCTCCAACTTGTTTTAACACGCCTGTCAGGAAGTTTCTAGTATACCTAGAAAGAGCTTGATTAGCTGGTTCAGGTGTGCTTGAGTAGGGTTGGAGCTAAACTCTCCAGGAAAGAGTTTGGACACCCCTTGTTTAAAAGCTACAGATGATTAAAAAATGGGAAATCAGTTGTTTTGATTACATTTATTAAATCACAGCTTTGTGTGAGTTTTTCCATGTTTATCTTTTTTATTCTATTACTATCACATTAATAACAGATTAATTTTTTAAAGGGCAGGTCTAGTTCTCTGTACTATATAGCTACTATTATTGTAGTGGTCAAATAGGGCAAATTTTTTCAGCAATCCAAAAGCTTCTTTGTTTAAATTAATGTTAGATTTGTCTTCTCAGGATCCCTGACTCTGTCTTAATGCTCTCAGTATTTAATGCAAGTATGGCTTCATTAGTTAATTTAATAAGCACTATTATTCTAAAGAGTCTTTGTTATGTGCAGATTAAAGACAGATTTATATCTTTCTGTCTACTTACTAAGTAATTTAATTTGCCGATGATAAGCAATAAATGATGCTTTCATTCCTTTTGGCGTAGATGCAGTATTGAGCCTGCGTTTACTTTTACATGCACATCAGTAATCTGATTATTTACTTTATTCCAATGAGACAATATTAAGGTGTGTATGTGAGTTGCTTTTAGAATATTTCTTTCATGTTTCGGTTTTACGTGTTATAGTTATAGTCATAGACTGAATAATGCCACACATCGTTACATTCCCAAGTGACACCATCTGACATTCCCTCCAGAATTTTACATATCAACATTCTTTTGGGGTAGGACCATATAGAATTCTTGCCTGTATCACTCTTTTGCTTGCCTTCATATTGATGACCATGGTTTACATGGTATATTCTTAATCAGAATATCGTCTTAATCGTGTTAACATCAGAATGTTGTTGTCCATGTAAA
Source organism: Danio tinwini (assembly GCA_903798205.1). NCBI lineage: Eukaryota > Metazoa > Chordata > Actinopteri > Cypriniformes > Danionidae > Danio > Danio tinwini. Next base: position 8,350,529 of record CAIGQZ010032594.1, read on the forward strand.
TGTACTGAAGCTGGCCATTTTGTGTTACTTTATTAAAGGAACACTCCTCTTTTATGGAAATAGGCAAATTTTATAACTTCCCTAGAGTTAAACATTTGGGTTTTACCATTTTTGATTCCATTCAGCCGATCTCTGTGTTTGGGGGAGTTTTTTTTAAGCTTAGCTTAGCATAGATCATTGAATCAGATTAGACCATTAGCATCTTGCTCAAAAATGACCAAAGATTTTTTGATAATTTTCTTTTTTAAAGCTTAGTATCAGTTTGAACCGGATTACACAGAAGTTATCTGATTTTCAGTTGCTTTATAATATCATTGCACTGGCTGCAGACATGCAGCAGCAAAGTACCTTGATTAATCTTTTTAACTCTAAGGAAGTTGTAAAATGAGAACTGATTTATTTATTTTATTTTTTTAAGTGGAGTGTTCCTTTAAGTGTTTGACTGAATGCCTAATGACGCATGTTGTACTGTATAAGATATTGCAGAAGTATTCTAAAGCATGTATATGTGCCTTTATTTTTTTTGATACATTCATTTTTACATTCCATTTGGTTTATGTCATGTACTTTTGGGTTAATTATGTAAAGATTTTAAGTATTTTGAAAAAGCAACATTTGGATCATTGGGGAGCAATAAATAAATGAATTATTATTATTATTATTATTATTATTATTATTATTATTATTAATATTGGAAACACATCCTTATAAGAACTTGCTGTCTATAGATCTTCTTAGTCATTTTTGTCACTGCACGCCAGTTGCTAATTCCTATTTTGTTTCTTAAACATTTCATTTATTCATCTTTGATCTTTTATAAACCTCTGTTACTACATGACAGGCATTGTATTATTATTAGAATTTTCTAATTTTGCAACCTGTGTCACTATCATGTGTTCATCAGTGTTATTAAAAGCTTGATTTGCCATAAATTGTGTTTTGGTTGTTAATGGGTTTCCAAGCTATCCAAAACATGCTATATTTTGCCAACATTTCCTTGAAGTTAAAAGGCTTAAATCTTTTTTCCTCTTTCTCTTTTTTTGTTATTCAAATGGGTAAAGAAATTGCGTCTTTATTATTTTGCAAACGTTACAAAGATTGAATATTTGAATGTTCTGTGAACAATGTGGTAACATGAAAACAGGACAAACATCCCCCAAAAAATTGACAATACAAAATTTGTCATTAACAATGCATACATTTTAAAATGTTTGTGCTAATAAAATTATCAAAGAGCAGATAATGCTGGAACTTCTATAATGTTTGTTCATAACTTTTGAGAGAATATTAGGAAATGATTAGGACATTTACAGAGTTTCATTAATGAATTGCAATGAATAAAACATTCTATTTGTATGTTCAGTTCTACTGAATTCACAGAAAAACCTTGCATATGTTTCTGTAAGTCTCGTATTTTAGCGAACAAATCAAAAATACATTGTACATAGTTTTAAAGAAATTCAGAAGCAGGATTTGTTTGAACAAATGGTAATTCAGTTGAATTTAAAACACTATAGTGTTAAACACCGAAAAATACAATGATCCATACTTAATTTGCAATTAAATCAGAGAAAGTGTGTCATTGTCCTGTAATGAAATTTGTCATTAAAGATTTCATGCAAGAAAAACATAATGAAAAAAAAAACACTTCTGCAAATGTGCTCAAAGTTAACAAACCACATACACTTTTCGTCATGTGCATTAAGAAAAACTGTTTTTTATGCGTCGTGAGTCAGTGATTCTAGCAATGCTTGTATTTCTGTGCAAGATTTGTGTCTTATACTTTAAGGCTTTTTATTATGAAATGTCAATGTGGCATACTCTTTGAACAATACTTCAGTACATGAATCATATCTTTGGAATGAATTAACAGCAAACTGCATACTGTATCTCATGTGTATATTTTAATATTGCTGTGCTGTGCAATCATAAAAATGAATATATGTGACTGCAAACTAGGTAATTAGTGTAATAAACGGTGTATACAAAAATATAGGCCTAACTACCATTATGACTAAATACACAAATAAATATTATTAAAACAATAGTTTACATGGATATGGATGCTTGTGAAAAAATATGAGATACAACTCCGTATCTTAAAGCTCTTTTAAACAGTGTTGGTGTGATGATGTGTAAATTTGATGTAGTGTTGACGTGTAGAGCCACACCTTCCCGCTTACATTTTTGACCAGGCACGTCCCCTCGTTTTTTACCAGCAGATACTCCCCACTCCTCTTCAGTTCGTGACCACAACCTCCCCTCCACTTTTCGGTTTTACTAGCAGATTCCCCCCACCCCCCGCTCTTCAATTTGCGATAGACAAACTATATAGTAGGCTACTTAAAAACATGCAAGGCACTCAGGTCCTGTGCGTCCATAGAGAGGGCGGCGTCAGCCACATCACCCCGGTCCTCACTTTCGTCTGCGACACCACAACCCCCCACCCGGTCCTCGCTGCTGAGGCGAAATCATATCCCCCGTCTCTAGTTTTCACTTTCGGTTTGAGGGTGGCATGATTGTCATAATTCTGCCAATCTGGTCTTGTTAATTCTTGTTTTGGTAGCGGAGTCCTGACACTACTCCTGTCATGTTTTGTCATTGTGCGTGTCTCTGTATGAGTGGCAATCGTGGGCGCGCTTGGACCCTGCGCGTTCCGCTAGATGCGGGCGCGTTGGGTTTGGGCGTGTTTACGTTTGTGCACTCTCGTCCGTCTCGTTTCTGTTTGCAGCGTGGTGTTTCAGTCCTAGCGTCTCTGTCTAGTTGGGTTCGGTTTCGGTCTGCGCTGGGATGAAGCATGCAAGCTGCGTGTGTGGGTACACGGTAAGTGTCTTCATTCATTGTGTGCTCGTGTCTCGCATTCAGTCTTCTGTTGGTGTTGTGTTTAGCACGTGGCGTATATGTTTACATGCACCACGTGCTTATGTGTCTGTCATGTGCTCTGCTGTCTATTGTCTAGCTCCATCCTTCTTGTTAACTCATTATTTGTTAATTTGGTTCACCTGTTTGTGTGTTGATTTACTACTGATTATAATCTCCTCATGTCTGCTGTCTTGTGCCAGTTTGTCTTCGTTACAATTCGTTTCTCTCCATGTCTCAGCTTTGCTTGTCGTCTCCGTCCTGATGTGGTCCAGTCCTGATCCCTGCCAGCTTGCCCAGTCCAGTTTGTTTTGGTTTGTGTGTTTGTTTGATTTAGTGTTTTTTCCCCCTCAGGTTGGTGTCCTTTTTGCCTTTTTTTTTTATTTATAATAAATTACACTTCTCTGCACTTGGGTCCTCGCTCCTTTTCCCTCTAACCCTACCGTGACATTACGAACTGGCCAAAAATGAGGACTCAGCAGAGTGAAGATAGCCCCTTCTCCAGCCGCATGATGCAACTCATCAGTCTGCAGTCTCTGCGGCAAAGTGGCATGAAGGTGGGAGGATTTGCGGCAAAATTTTGGGTGGCAGCAGAGGGGCTGGGGTTCAATGCCCAAGACCTGGTAAACCTCCTCAACTATGCCCTCGACAAGCCCCTCAATATCCAGCAGATGCTAGAGTTGGGTGGGCTATCTTACCATCAGTTCGTGGAGCATCTGGTTCATCAGGCTGCTCATGGAGAGGATCCCAATTCCAGCTTTCTGCTGCCCTCCGCTCAGAAGTGGAGGAGGAGGCCAACAACCACAATCGCCGCCTACCCAGCCACATGCGAGCCCACTACAGCACTTCCAAATGAGGAACCCACCCAAGACCACTCAGCACTCCCAGAGTCGGGTGAAGTTAGTGGCCAACAATTGGATGAGCATAGTCCTGTGGCTCCTCGCTCGAGGAGACGGAGGAAAAAGACGCCAGTGTCGGCTCCAGCCCCAGTGCGCCCGCCAGTGTCGGCTCCA
>CAIGQZ010032594.1:8359319-8387865 GCA_903798205.1 Danio tinwini
AATAATAATAATAATAATAATAATAATAATAATAATAATAATAATAATAATAATAATAATAATAATAGGACACGCAGTCGAATGATATGGTAAATCGTTTCGAACAGACTGTGACGGAATTATGTATGCTAGTGGTTTCACATTTGCTGATTCACGCTCCGGAGATAAAGGGGGCGGTAATGCACCAACAAAAGAGACAAAAACCGCCGCTGAACGTGGAAGAAGAAGAAGCGGTTTCTCACGAAAGTTGTGCATTTTGTCACGCAGATAATCTCGTTTTGGAGCATCAAACGACTGGTTAGAATATTTGTTTGTTTTGAACGTTTCTCTAATTGTTGTTTTAAAAAATGAGCTCTGTTTACAAGTGAAGACATGCATTCAGCTCATCAGGAAGAACAGAAATCTATAAAAATAGAGTTTATTGAAGGTTACAGTGAGAACAGGAGTGATCCAGAACCCTTCACAATCAAACATGAAGACACTGAAGAACAAAAAGGTTGGTGATTGTCCTTTTTTAAAATAATGCTGTAAAACAACAGTATTAACAATCCTTTTATCTTATAAATCTTATATAATGGATGCAATGAGAATGTTTGTCTTAAGTAAATAAATACACATTTGTATGAAAATACTCAAAAAGTTGCCCCTCATAGTTATATATGCAGTTATCCCCTTAAGCCGTTAAATGTCACTTTAAGCTGTACAGAAGTGTCTTGAAAAATATCTAGTAAAATATTAGTTACTGTCATCATGTCAAAAATAAAATTGGGGAAAAAAAAACAGGGGGGCTAATAATTCAGCGGGGCTAGTAATTCTGGGGCTAGTAATTACTAGCGGGGCTAGTAATTCTGACTTCAACTGTATGTATGTATGTATGAATATATGTGAATATATGTATGAATGTATGTGTGTATATATATATATATATATATATATATACAGTTGAAGTCAGAATTATTAGCCTCGCTGTTTATTTTTTTTTCCACAATTTACCTTTAATGTAGGGAAGATTTTGTTCAACACATTTCTAAACATAATAGTTTTAATAACTCATTTCTAATAACTGATTTATTTTGTCTTTGTCATGATGACAGTAAATAATATTTGACTAGATATTTTTCAAGACACTTCTATACAGCTTAAAGTGACATTTAAAGGCTTAACTAGGTTAATTAGGTTAACTAGACAGGTTAGGGTAATTAGGTAAGTTATTGTAATGATGGTTTGTTCTGTAGGCTATCGAAAAAAAATAGCTTAAAGGGGCTAATAATTTTGACCTTAACATGGCTTTTAAAAAATTAAAAGGTAAAGTATATTTTCTATTTGCACATTCCGTCAGTCCCTACATTGTTTACCATCCTACTTTGAATATTCAGTCTGACTTCAAACCAACATTAGCAATCTAATTGACTGTTAACAATGTTGTACTTTGATAGTCATTGGCTGATGATATGATTTCACTATTTAGAATTTGCATACAATATTTTTCTGAAATTATATTATTAAAGAGAATATCTGACTGTGAATATAAAACCTATTTTAGGTGATTACCATTTAAGTGATGGTAAAATATTTATTTGTTATTTTCTAAAAAAAAAACTCCAAGGTACTCTTTATGGTTATATAATGAAACACCAACGGATCTAAAATAATTCTTATTTGGAAATAAATACCCTCCTAATTAAAAGTCAAAATAATAAAAAACTTAGCAAACCATTTTCTATTTGTGTCATACCTGTCAACATCAGAATGTCAAAATAAGAGATTTGCCCTACATAACACATCCACCCCAAATTACTAAATATGTTTACCTGGAGCTGTTTTATTGTAAATAAATAGGTAAACAGTCAGTAATATGTTTTATTAATATTATTTACAAAAGAAAAAAAATCATAGGACACATTAGCAGCAAGTAAATTAACAAACAGTTTAGCTTATTAAAATTAATAGCTATTATAAAGAAATAGAATCAAGTTATCAAATGTCATAATCTTTTCTTCACTCACTGTATAACTTACAAATTCAGATTAAAGAGCAACGAATGAATCTCATTTATTTAGATTTTTAATTTAATTACATTAAATAACAGAGGTGTAACTTTTTAAAATGCACACATCTAACGTTATAATGAAAGCATTCAATTGCTTCTCTAACTTTTTATGCTCATTTAGTTAAAAATTTGTTGGGTTTGGAAAAAAAACCCCACAGCGATCTACATCTTTAGATGTTGTTATTATTATTATTAATTATGTGTACATGTCTGTTCAAACATGCACCCAAAACCCAGACTTACGCTCCGCTTCTAATCGCGTGTACAGAATCCGTTTGGAAAGCAGTGCCTATTTATCACTATGGAGCGCGTCAGCTGACAGTCACGCAACGCCATATGACTGTTTTGAGGATTGCATAGAAGGGGTCGACGGCACCTGTAATGAAAAAGGAAGGCAATCATGCCATTTTAAATTTATTTCAAAGTGTTTTCATGCCTAAATAAAACGAAAGCACAGAACAGACTCACGTTTAAGAGCAAGGGGTGGCCCCTGGTGGTTTGTCGGTATGGGTTGCATATAGGGAGGATTGGCTCTTTTTTTTGTTTATTGCCACCCTACATAGAAAGATTGAAAAATATGAGAAAATACCTTTACAGGATTGATAGCGGGATAGAACTTTAAAATACGGGAGAATCGCGGGAAATACGAGAGGGTTGAAATTAATTTATCTACATTTAAACAAAAGATCTGACAATATCGAAAGTTATAATCCAGGACTTGACAGTTTTTGACTGAGCTCCATGTATGCGCACTGTTAAAAGTTGCATACAAATAACATCCAGTAAAGACAGGCCTCATTGACGTCTATTCATTGTATGAGGCGGGATATTTAAATATTTATTTAATGATTTGATTAATTTACTTAAAATGAAATCTTTTTACTTTCACTTTAGACTTGACGGAAGTGTGTGAAGCACTAAATGAGGAGGAGGAGAAACATCATGTCAAAACTAAAAAAATCTCTTCGAGTTATTCTCAGACTGAAAGTAAACTTCCACAGAGACGGGCAGCTATCAAAAAGTTCAGCTGCTCTCAGTGTGGAAAAAAATTCCCGTACAAACAAAGACTTGCAGATCACATGAGAAGTCATACTGGAGAAAAACCTTTTAAATGTGAGCAATGCGACAAGAGTTATGTGCACAAAATATCTCTCATGGACCACATGAATGTCCACACAGGGATGCGTCACACATGTGATCAGTGTGGGAAGAGTTTCAAACATAAAACAAGTTTTAACCATCACCAAAAAGGACATCTAAAAGATCCCACGAAAGTCCACACAGAGAAACTGCACATGTGTGAGACGTGTGGGAAGAGCTTCTCGCTTAATTATATGAAATATCACATGAGGATCCATAATGGAGAGAAGCCGCACACATGTCTTCAGTGTGGGAAGAGTTTCAGAAGACTAGGACTGCTTAATTATCACATGAAAATACACAGTGGGGAGAGGGTGTACCCGTGCGATCAGTGTGAGAGGAGTTTCACACGGAAAGCACACCTTAAAAGTCACATGACAGTCCACACAGAAGAGAAGCCGCACAGATGTGATCAGTGCGGGAAGACTTTTAAATGGGCAAGAAGTCTTCGATTACATTTGCTATCTCATTCTGGAGAAAGACCATATAAATGTGATCAATGCAGCAAAGCGTTTTCCTGTCGAGAAAGCCTGAAGGCCCACCTGAAAGTTCATACAGGGGAGAACGTCTTAAAGTCAAAGCCTCACGTGTGCTTGTGTGGAAAAAGTTTTTTTCGACTGAAGGCTTTCAAGTTGCACCAGACAAGACACCGTGAAGTGTTAGGAGAGTTTTGGTGCACATAACTGAATTGCAATTCTGTATGCATGATTTAAAATAAAAATTGTAGACCAAACACATGAGTTTAGAGAAGTGTTTTTGTGGTACAGCACTGTTAGAATTTCAATACATCCACCTATTTTTATGTGCATTTTGGATATGCGATTAAAAAACGGTTGATGGAAACGCCAAGATGCGCATAAATTTTAAAAATGAGCATAAAACACATGCGCATAACTAAGTATAACTGAGGACAAACTTTTCATTTGATAAGAAAAGATGCGCATAAACTACGATGGAAACACTTTTATCGAACAAATTCCAGCATGTGAATTAAAAAAAGGTCATGTGATTTTGTTATAAGAGATCATGTGATGATAAAAATGTGTGTGAATGTATAAACCAGCAGGCTGAGCACACTGTAAAACATCTGCAATATTGTTTTTGGTCACTCTAAAACATCGTAAAGGGCTCAGCAGGGTGTTTTCACACCTCTAGATTTTAAAAAGTCAGGAAAATGGGCTTGTTTAGCTCTGTTTAGGGGGGAGTGTCGAGGGAGGGAAAGAGGAAAGGATTTGCAAATATGGGAGTTTCCGTTTGGGCACACAGACGCAGGGGAGAAAGACCGTGACTGTGTTTACATGGACGTCAGTAATCAAATTATTTGCCAAATTATTAATTTGTAGTCTTTAACTGCAGTTTGGCACTTTCACTTTTTATTCTGGAACATTTCCTGCATGTCACCTGTGACAAATGAGATATTGAAAGCAAGGAACTGCTGGAAGAGTTGAGTTTTAATGGTATGTTTGATACCAGTGAATGGGACAAAAAACTAAATGCGGCGAAGATTCTACACAATGGTCAATATTTGATTGCTGTGTTTACATGTTTACATTCGGAGAGCAGCATTTACAGCGGATCTTTCAGTCTATAATATTGTACTATAATATTGCAGTGATATTAACATACTGTAAACTTAGTAGCTAAATAATTTTGACTATGGTATGTCTTTAAAAACTGAAAGAGCACTGCTGACGATACGAACTAACTTTGCCATCTGAATGAACAAACAAAGAGCACTGATCGCACATTTACCAAATCTGTAGCGACAGGACAATCAAACTGGAACTGTGTCTTTTTTTAAAAGGAGATGAGCGGCAAATCCGGATTTCATCATTTCCAGATGCGAAAAGCTTTTGGGTAAAAATTTTTCCTTAAACGCATTCTGTTGCGTGTTGCGTGCACTGTAATCCACATATGAGTCCAGCAGTGCTCTTACAGCGGGAAAATGCAAACAAAACCTTCGTTGCAGCACATTAATAAACGCAGCACACTAATAAATGCAACACTGACGACCCATGTCTCCAGATTCTTGTTCTTTCACTTGTTTTGGCAGCACAACGTGGCGTCTCTCTGTCGTCTGAACACTGCAACAGGTAAAACCTCTTTGAAGCCTCTCTGTAGTCTCCGAAGCTATCATGCATATTAATGAAGTTGCACCGCATACACATTAGAGCGCACTGAATGGTTTGAACAAAGTCTTTCTCATGAATTGATGCCGCTCCCTCAGAGACGTCACGATGTACTCGCAGGTACAGACAGCCACTCTCTACGCCGGATTTACACACATGTATCTTATGGCCGTGACTCAGCTTAAAAAATTTGCTCAAAATAACACAAAAACAACCAATTTTCACTTTTTAGTGCAATATATATGTCCTAATAGTGTTTATAGCAGCGTGGGACACATATATGACTGTCAGCAGCTCAAAAAATGTGTTTTGGTGTTTCGTGACCCTTTAACCATCTCAGTTTGGGATGCTCATTTCGGTTAATTTTGCCAACCGTCAACCGCCGATCGTTAACCGAATATTAACGGTTAACTGGTCAGATTAATATTAAATTATTATTTAATAAAATAAATAATTGCTGTGTCTATTTTGCATCTGACTTTAAATATAGCATTTTAAAATACTGATTTATTTTAACATGTGAACAACAGCATACAGAACATATTAACAACAGCACATCTTCAAGCACCTGCAGTGTTTCCTACCGCATAGAAAAACTGAATAAACTAAATAAAAATAATCAAATAAGTGGTCCTGCCCTGGATATTTTTCACATAAATGACAAGTTTAGATTACAAAATGAAAACACTGACTGATCCTTTTTAAGAACTGGCATATGCTGTTTGTCCAATCATGTCTATTTTTTTCTTCCGTCAAATAGTAGCAGGCTACCTCAAATCGATCACTCCACAGAAAATATGCATTTAATCAATGGAAACCCCGCCACTTCTTTTCTGTTGATTGCAGAATGAAAAAGGCGAGACTGACGTATGATTTTTCCGCTCAGAGGTTACTTTATTTCAACTACAATGGCAAAAACCTGAGGCGTGCAGGGCGCCGCAAAACACTCACGGACATTAGTAAACCATTCTAAAGATGCCTCTCTCTGCCTGTCTTTGGGTGATACTTTCAGGCCAAAGAAACCCCCTTTGTTGATTAAATTGTGTGGTCAGTAGCTGGGCAAGTTTCTAACACCTATATGCTGGTTATCTTGTTGTCTCCCAAGACTTAATACACATGCTTTGTTCAGCCATCTCCCCTCCTCCTAAGAAGACATTATAGACAGGACATCTTTAATCAGACTTGTGATAAAACCCGCAGACTGCAGACCTCCAATAGGCTCCTGCAGACACATGGACTACTTAAAGACACTGTATGACTGCAGATTAGCCAACATGTCTCAGTAAAGGAATTCTGCTTGTTTCAAGTCTCCTGGACTAAGTTGTCCATCTTCACTAATTAATTTTTTTTACAACAAAATCATGCACCGGTCTACTTTTTTTTCTTATTTCAAGACTGTTTCAGTCGGATGTACATTACAGTGCAACACTTGTGTTGTTGTGTTATGTTGCTTGATCTTCTTTAAATGATTCATCATGACAAATATTGTATATATAAACAGCACCTTTATTTTCAAGCTTGTACAGTTTTATAAGTGTATATTTGGTAATACTTTTGTCCTTAACCTCTTTTAACCAAAACCAAATGTATTGCAAATTTGTTAATGCATTAGTTCTAACCTAATTTATTCTCGATATTTACTGAATGAACAGTACACACGCATAAAATAAAGGCCCTTCATTGGCATCAGTGATAACTTTCATGCGTGTTTGTTTAATCTGATTCACTCTCCGGAGCAGTAGGGGACGGTAATGCGACAAGAACCGGGATGCGAACCGCGGATGAACCAAAAAAGAAGACAACAAGATGCTGCTTTTGCTTTAAAAACAAAACTTGGTTCGTTTTTGCGTTTCAGAGTCGATGTTTTAACAGGCGAGCTCTGTTTACAGGTGAAGACATGCATTCAGCCCACCAGGAAGATCAAACATCTATAAAAATAGAGTTTATTGAAGATTACAGTAAGAACAGGAGTGATCCAGAACCCTTCACAATCAAACATGAAGATACTGAAGAACAAAGAGGTTGGTAATTATTATTTATTCCCTATTAATGATGCTATATAAGAGGACAATTATAAAAAAAGTTAAACAATTATTCTAATTTAATGCATGCAGTGTGTTTGAAAGATATACTCAGGATAAGTAAATGCTAATTTGACTCACAAAGTTGCTCATAACAAATATAATTTGTGGTTTATTAAAAGAATTGATAAATGTTGTAAAGAAAGCAACAGTTTGTATTGATGGCAGCCTAGCTGAATGGTGGCTTGATGGAGTGTTAGTAGTAATTAAAGTATTTGTTACATTATTTTTTTTACTTATTAAAGAAAAACATCAAATGTGTGTTTGTTTATTAATATAATAATGACTCTCCATGGGATATAAAATAATATTGGAACCTACCTTAAAATTATTTAAAAAGTACCAAATCAAATCCAGTTTGTATAACAAAATTATATCTCTTCACAGTTCATGTAAATATGTATATATTTTTGCTGACATTCCTTTCATTTTCCTTTGGCTTAGTCCCTTTAATCATCAGAGGTTGCCACAGCGGAATGAACCGCCAACTATTCAAGCATATGTTTTACACAGCGGATGCCGTTCCAGCTGCAACCCTGTACTGGGAAACATCCATACACACTCATTCACACACACGGACTCGTACACTACGGCCAATTTAGTTTATTTAGTTCACCTATAGCGCATGACTTTGGATTGTGGGGGAAACCGGAGCACCTGGAGGAAACCCACACCGACACAGTGAGAACATGCACACAGAAATAGGCATGGGCCTGTATAAGATCTGACCGAATGATAACCTTGGATTAAAATATCACGGTGTCACAGTATTGTGGTTACTACTCTAAAATAAGTTCTTTTTAAATGTCTGGATAAAAACCAAAAACTTTTTCTTTTTGAACACAATATGTTTTATTTTGAGAAACTTTTAAAATACTTTGGAGCAGTAAACATGTCAGGTTAAATAATGAAAATGTATCATTGACTTCTGCTCTCTTTGTTTTAAAAACACAGATTTCTTTACAATTTAAAAGAGCATATTTTATCTTTTCTGCTGGAGATACTGTTTGGTTGTTTTTTGGTGTTTTTTTGGTGGTTTTAAAACCTTGAGTTTTCCAAACCGCAGTATACCTTGAAAACGGTTATCGTCCCATGCCTACACAGAAATGCCAACAGGATCAGCCGGGTCTTGAATCAGCGACCTTCTTGCGGTGAGGCGACTTCAATTTTTGTTCAATATAGAGAGAATTTAGCATATGATTATATTGTAAACATCCCCACCCTCACCCAAGTAGACTTGTTTTATAATGACAGAACTTGAAACATTGCTGTGAAAAACAAGAATAATGTTAAATCAAATAAAAAGTGGAAGTAAAAAAAGAAAAAAGGTAAAAAATAAATAACTATTACATCATGAGATGCATAAAGTCCATATAATCAGAAGGTAGAAACAAAAGATTTGAAAATATCAAAAGTTATAATCCAGGACTTGACAGTTGTTGACTGAGCTCTGTGTATTCACACTATTGAAAGTTGCATACAAATAACATCCAATAAAGACAGGCCCCATAGCCGCATTTCCACTGTCGGGCCAGTGCAAGCCAGGGCTTTTATCAGTGGACAGTTAGTGACTGTGGAAACGCAACTGGCCCTGGCTCATACTGGCTCTCTCACTTTAGGTGTGACAGTGGAAATGCAGTGATTGACGTCTACTCATTGTATGAGGCGGGATGTTTACAGATTTATTTAATGATTTGATTAATTTACTTAAAATAAAACCTTTTTGGCAACACAGTGGCTCAGTGCTTAGCACTGTTGCCTCACAGCAAGAAGGTCGCTGGTTTAAGTCCCGGCTGGGTCAGTAGGCATTTCTGTGGGGAGTTTGCATGTTCTTCATGTGTTGGTGTGGGTTCCCTCTGGGTGCTCCCGTTTCCCGTACAGTAAACTAAATTGGCCGTAGTGTATGTGTGTAGAATTTAGGGCTGCTCGATTCATCATCATTACGATTATTTTGGTCATAATTGTAATTACGATTATTCAAAACGATTATCAGTTGAAGTCAAAATTATTTGCCCTCCTGTGAATTTTTTTTCTTTATTATTTCCCAAATGATGTTTTACAGATTCAGGAATTTTTCACAGTATTTCCTATAATATTTTTTTCTTTTGGAGTAAGTCTTATTTGTTTTATTTTGGCTAGAATAAAAGCAGGTTTAAATATTTTGAAAATTTTAAGGTCAATATTATTAGCCCGCTTAAGCAATATATATTTTTGATTGTCTGCAGAAAAAACTACTGTTATACCAGGACTTGCCTAATTACCCTAATTAAACCTTTAAATTGCACTTTAAGCTGACTGCTTGTATCTTGAAAAATATGTAGTCTAATGTACTGTCATTATAGCAAAGATAAAAGAAATCGGTTATTAGAAATGAGTTATTAAAACTATTATGTTAAGAAATGTGTTGAAAAAAAATCTTACCGTTAAACAGAAATTGGGGCGAAAAGAGTTGCTAATAATTCAGGAGGGCTAAAAATTCAGACTTTAACTGTATGTATACAATTATTTTCCTCCCTGTAAATAAAATAAATAAATACAATAGAATAAAAATATGAAACAAACCGTGCTTTAAGCATTTTCACTGTAAATAAAAATTTTAATTATAGCTACAAAAGTCTTTCAGTCAAGAGCAGTAAGGGATTTTGTCTCTTTGCTTGATTAATGATAAAAACAGTCACTTTAAGAGCAGTGCGGTTCTGATTTATGGTTTCACTTTCACATGTCTTTTGATTCTCAACTTATTTGTCTATTACACAAATAAGGGTTAATATGAATAATCACTAAACACTGTGTTTTGACACAGATTTGCATGTATTTGACCATTTATGCGCTCACATTAAGATGACTAGATGTGTGTGCTCTGCTCGTCTCTGAGGCTGCATGCGGTCTCTTTCGTGCTTTTAAAAACATGAATGATTCGAATGTACGTCAATGAACGATGCTCATCCCCTACCGCAAAGGTTTCATTACAGTACATACTTTAGTCATTTTCACGTGAAACTAAGCTCTGCAGAGAAACAAATGTGTACAACTGGAAAGGGGGCGGCATTTGATGCAATAATCGTTTTATCTCGATTAATGTTTTATCATAATCGTTAGCAGCCGAAATCGAAACTGAATTTTCGATTAATTGCACAGCCCTACTATGAGTGTGTATAGAGGTTTCCCAGTACTGGGTTGGAGCTGGAATTAGGCATGAGACAATAACCGTTTTTAAGGTATACCGCGGTTTGGAAAAGTCAAGGTTTTAAAACCGTCAAAATTTTCTGTAATACCGTTTCTAAGGTATGTGTAACAAAATTTTATTTACTTTTTTTTTTTTTTTTTTTTTAAGACAACAGTACCTCCAGCAGAAAAAAATATCCAAAGATGGCAATTTAAAATAAAATCTGTGTTTTAGAAACTAACAAAGACAGCAGAAGTCAATGATTCCCTTCAATTATTTAGCCTGACGTGTTTACTGTTCCAAAATATTAAATTTCAATTTCAAAAGTTTTAGTTTTTTACCCAGACATTTAAAAAGAATATATTTAGAGCAGTAATCACAATACCGTAATATGGTAAAACCGTGATATTTTTATCCAAGGTTATCATACCGTCAGAATCTTATACCAGCCCATGCCTAGCTGGACTGGCATACGCTGTGTAAAACATATGCTGGATAAGTTGGTGGTTCATTTCACTGTGGGACTTAAGTCGAAGGACAATAAATGAAATCTTTTTACTTTCACTTTAGACTTGATTGAAGGAAGTGAAGAACTGAATGAAGTGGAGGAGAAACATCATGTCAAAACTGAAGAAACCCCTTTGAGTTGCTCTCAGAGCAAAAGTGAATTTCCAGAGAGAGAAACAGCCACCAAAAACTTCACTTGTTCTCAGTGTGGAAAACAGTTCCCATGCAATCAAACACTTGCAGATCACATGAGAAGTGCACATGCATGTGATCAGTGCGCAAAGAGTTTTACATTAGAAGAAGAGCTTAATGATCACATGAGAAAACACTGCGGTAAAGCGCAACACATTTGTGATCTGTGTGGGAAGAGTTTCTCATTTAAAGTAAGTCTTAAGCGTCACATGAGCATTCATAGTGGAGAGAAGCATGCTTGCCTTCAATGTGGGAAGAGTTTCACATTAATCGGACAGCTTAATAATCACATGAAAATACACAGCGAAGAGATGACAGTCTTATGTGAAGAGTGTGGGAAGAGTTTCAGAGATAAAGGAAATCTTAAACGCCACATGAAGATTCACACAGGAGACAAGCCTTACTCGTGTGATCAATGTGAGAAGAGCTTCTCATATAAAGCAAGCGTCAACCGGCACATGAGCATTCACAGCGGAGAGAAGCCGTACGCGTGTGATCAATGTGGGGAACGTTTCAGAGTAAAGGAAAACTGTAATAACCACATGAAAATCCACAGCGGAGAGAAGCTGCACTTTTGTGAGCAGTGTGGGAAGAGTTTCAGAATTAAGGCGCATCTTAAACGTCACATAAAGATTCACACAGGAGACAGGCCGTACTCATGTGATCAGTGCGGGAAGAGTTTCTCATATAAAGTAAGTCTTAAACATCACATGAGCCTTCATAAGGAAGAAAAGCCATATGTGTGTGATCAATGCAGGAGGAGTTTCAGACTTAAAGGAAATCTTAAACGCCACATGAAGATCCACAGAGAAGATCTGAGTTTTGCATTTAAAGTACATAATAGAGAGAAGCCTCACAAATGTAAAAAGTGTGGGAAGAGTTTCACATATAAAACAAGTTTTAACCATCACACTAGTATCTGTAGTGGACAGAACCTACACAAGTGTGAACAATGTGGAAAACATTTCACAGTAAAATCCACCCTTATTAATCACATGAAAATCCACAGTGGAGAGAAGCTGCACATGTGTGCTCAATGTGGGAAGAGTTTCACACAAAAAGGACACCTGACTTACCACATGAAGATCCACTCTGGAGAGAAGACGCACACTTGTGATCAGTGCGGGAGGAGTTTCAGACATGCAAACCGTCTTAAATCACATGTGCATGCTCATTCTGGAGAAAGACTGTATAACTGTGATCAGTGCAGCAAAACATTTGCTGCACCAGAAAACCTGAAGATCCACCTCAAGGTTCATTCTAAAAAGAAGCCTCACGTGTGTTTGTGTGGAAAGAGCTTTTCAAGACTGGGAGCTTTAAAGGTACACCAGAAAAAACACAGAGAAGTGACGTGAGTGCTTTCAATGATGTTTGTTATAGTTGATGACTTGAAATTGTGCAGGAATTCACACTAAAGAAAGTGTTCATACACTGACTACGTTTACATGGACATCAGTAATGCAATTATTTGCCTTAATCTGAATAAGACAGTAATATGATTAAGGTGTTTACATGAGTTGCTTTCTGAGTGTTTCTTTCATGATATTGTTTTACATCTTTTAGGTGAATTACCGGTTCGTAAACATTCAGGATGCGTGCGCATCGAGGTTGCAGAAAAAAAAACGGGTGCGCTAGCATTTACAGCAAGGGAATGACATCCGATGCTGTACAGAGTTTGTTGTTGTATTAGAGATAAGTTATATTGATTACATATTATATATATATATATTATATTATATTATTTACATAACTGCTTGTCACCCAGGGATAAGCACAGTTATTTAGGAAAATTAACTTTAAAGTGAGCGGCGCTTGTCTGAAAGGTCCATTTGCAATAGCACCCTCCCAAGCGCGTCCAGCACAAAATATACAACTCATTTCATTGAAACACCAAGGGGTTTTACAAGAGAAGTTAAACGCCTACAAGTCTTTGTATGCCTATAGTTTTGTTCTGCGTGGTCATGTGCAATAAAAAATGTTACATGATTATCAGATTCAAAACTTTGTAGTGCTAAAAAAAAACGAGGTTCTGTCTAGCCAAAGACAAGGAAGGAAGACAGAACTGTACAAGGCCTGGGTAATCTTTAACAAGCAAAAACAACTGCATTCTGACAGTGAACTGCACCTGTACGGCAGGGTATGTAAACTTACATTTTTACATTTCATTGTAAGCATTCAGTGTCTGCAGTTTATTTAAGTATATTTAACTGTTTTTGTTAATGTGTATAATTCAGTAATTCAGTAACGAGTAATGTGTATAATTCAGCATAGCGTGAGCATACCTGATATGAAATGCGAACTGCAGAGTCAAGCATTTTTAATTAGGTCCTCACTCCATTCAGCTCTTCTGATGGCTGTTAGCCAAAGACGTCTGCGGTTAGCATTAAAAGCAGTGTGGTGTAAGGTCAAATTTAAGTTTTTTATTTTTGGACGATTTTGGCATCCTACCGTACAACACGACATGTTAGCTATTGCAACCGGTCTTTTTTTTGCAACCGGTATGCGCGTTTGAACCCGTGTGACGTCATGTGTGACGTAGGTATGTAATTCCCCTATAGCACATAGATTGATTAACGTCATTGCGCCACCATGCTATCCACGTTTCCTCTGAAGTTTCATGTAATTTTTGGTATTCCATTTTTTTATTTATTTAACCAGGATTTGTTTGACTGGAAATGACACAGGCTTTTTCAGATAATACGACTATGTACAAGAGGAATCGTTGTGGGAAAATATATATTACTCAGCTTTTATTTACATTTGAACAATTTGTGCGAATTTGCCAGGGCTACGAATAATTTCGGCTCACTGTTGGTTTGCAACTCGTCATAAAACCAAGGTGCGATTTACAGGGGGTATTGACCTCCCTAATTAACGCTTGATCCCTCATGAAGGACGTCAAAACAATATTTATGGGGGGTCAGTCTTCTAAATAGTGAGAAATAGTTAGCTTTGATCTGTATCTTATGATAATATTATTAAATTAAAATAATAGATATTATAAACACATTTGGGGTGATGCGGTGACGCAGTGGGTAGCGATGTTGCCTCAAGGCAAGAAGGTCGCTGGTTCGAGTCTCGGCTGGCTCAGTTGGCATTTCTGTGTGGAGTTTGCATGTTCTCCCCATGTTCACGTGGGTTTCCCCCACAAGTCCAAAGACATGCAGTTTAGGTGAATTGGGTAGGGTAAATTGTCCATAGTGTATGTGTGTGAATGAGTGTGTATGGATGTTTCCCAGTGATGGGTTGCATCTGGAAGGGCATACGCTGCGTAAAACATATGCTGGATAAGTTGGTGGTTCATTCCACTGTGGCGACCCCAGTTTAATAAAGGGACTAAGCTGAAAAGAAAATGAATGAATGACTTTGAGCTCTCTTCTAAAACAGTGTCTTAAAATATTTTTTTTTCATCCATACTGCTGTTTTTCATTGCATTTTAGAGAAACAATCTCATTCCAAACTATAAAACATAAAAATCATGATACTCAACCATTCAGTGCATCTATCTTGCTCGTAGCTGTTCTTGCTGTCCAGCAATAGGATAATGGATGTATGAGAGGGGCATAAATGATCAACAAATGATACACGATGTTCCAGAAGACCCAGCTGGGGAGGTGTTTTGAACAGTTTTCAAAAGTTTGTGTTTTTGGACGCCAAGAGAGGGCATAGCAGAACTTATGTATTTAGACAAATGGAAATGCAGCCTAAATGCGATCATTCATTCATTTTCTTTTTGGCTTAATCCCTTTATTAATTTGGAGTCGCCACAACAGAATGAACCACCAACTTAACTAGCCTATGTTTTACGCAGCGAATGCCCTTCAAGCTGCAATCAATCACTTGGAAATACCCATACACACTAATTCACACACATACGCTATGGACAATTTAGCTTACCCAATTCACCTATACCACATCTTTGGACTTGTGGGGGAAACCGGAGCACCCGGAACAAACCCACACGAACACGGGGAGAACATGCAAACTCCACACAGAAATGCCAACTGACCCAACCGAGGCTCGAACCAGCGACCTTCTTGCTGTGAGGCGATCATGCTACTCACTGCGCCACCGCATCTCCCTAAATGCGATCAGTGTGACGACAATGTTTTTGGGCAGATTACTTGCTGAAGAGCCTAAAAATTCATACAAAAGAGACAATTTTGAGCGATGTAAACAATGGTCCAACGTATTTCCTGTTTTACATTTTTAATTTGTATAGCTTCAGAGAATGTTTGTATATTTTTGAAAAAAGATCAGAGATCAATGTGTGGCCAATACAATTACAAAAGCATTAAATAACAGAGACAAAAAATAAGCACAAGGTACAGTTTTTTTTTTTTTAAGTTATTTAAATTTATACAATGTGGTGAGGAGATTTGTATACTGTAAAAAATGCTGGGATTCACAGTTCTTCATGTTGTCCCAACACAAATCGATTAAGTAAACTTTAATTGTTTTTGCAAATTTAAGTGGATCCAACAAAAAAAAATTAAGTTGTCTAAAAAACAAAACAAAAATGGTGTTGATTCAGATTATTTTACATAAGTAGTTTGAAAAACCCACCAAAATGATTTTTTAGGTTTAGCCTATGCATTTATCACAAATTAATCCGAGTAGAGAAGTAGAAAAATGCAATATTTATCTGTGATAGTTTTAAAAAGTGTGGACTGCACTATTTTGGTATAGGACCACAATGGACTACAAACCACATGTGTCTTTCTCTTTATGGCTTTAAGACAGCATGAAAACAGATAAAATTATTTGTTTAGCCACCAACTGAAATATTGACATTATGGTTGCATGTGTTTTGTTTTAATGTACTTATGCAAAGGAAGTATGTTCAAAATTAGGCATTGATATTATTTTGATGCATTTACAAAAACAAATTTTGGTCAATGCCCACTTTCTTCTTCTTGTTATTTTTTATTCACTTTTTTGCCATTTGAATTGGCAATGTATTGAAAAATTGAGCTTGTGATCACATCTGTCTTTCTGAATTCTGAATATTTTTGCAGCTCGGATGCTCGGTTGTCTGTGAGGTCAGTTAGTTCAAAATAAACGACTAATCCAATCTTTACAGGCTTTCACTTTATATGAATCACTCTTCTGCCAAAGATGAATATGCAGTTGTTATAACTACATTTTTTAACCGGTCCTTTTTTAGACATTATGAATAAAAAATTAATTATATATATTAAACAAGCTTTTAGTAAAATTACTGTTCAGTAATTAAAAGTACTTGGCAGAGCTTAATTTGTGAATTGCGAGGTGCCGGAATAGATTGGGGTAACAACGGATCAAGCATGTTACCCGAGGATGGAGAGGGGGGTGTTGGTGCGGTCAGTGGCGGAGGGGAGTCGCGGACAAAAGTGAGCGGGGCGGGGGTACCGCGGACGACAGTGAAGAGGGTCGCGGAAGAAAGCGAAAGTGAACAGCGGACGGGGGAGAAGGGCGGTTGAGGAGGGGGATCGGTAAAATGAGGTGCCGGATCAGATTTCAGAGGTTCCGGATCCGGCGATACACTAATATAATGCCTAAATCAACCGTTTAGCTTGTATGGGTCTAAACGAAACCGAAAGTGCTGAAGGCAAACAATTAAACGGTCTTGAAAATGACTGCATGATTTGCACTTTTATTGCTTACAAAAATACTAAATATAAAGTACAAAGTCATTAAGTTTTATTACGATATAAAATAAGGAAGTAACATCGATCAGCTTAATCGAACAGACAGATTAATCATAAACAAATCTGCCATATAAAAGATTGCGAAAAAAGAGTCTTATTGGATGGATCTTATCATGTGACATACATGTGTAACGTATGACATACATAACCGGAAAAACCCGCAGTTGTTCCAGACCTTCGTTCAGTTGTAAGTACTTTTATTTATTTTATTTCAAAACGAAATACAGTTTTATGGGAGTTTTTTTTCAGGAATGTATTTTTTAGTTCATAACGATGATGTTTTTCTCTTATATTAGGATATTGTTTAATAGATGATGCGAAATCGACAGCATGTTAGTTCAGACCTCGTATCTTTAGGCGGGCATGTGAACCCACGCACATGGCGAATGATGTTTAATATTTTGGTTTATCAAAAACTGTAATTAAATCTAATAACCTCAATTCATTTAGATTAGTTATTGTGGAAGCATTTGAAATAAACACAATGAATTGTGAGCATGACGTAATTAACAATTGATTTATATGCTGTGCAGTGAAATAACCCAGACAGATAATAGCATGTTAGTCCCTCAGTGTTTTAAATTTAGTGGTGGTTTTATTCTGTTTCGTACTTGTATTGAGAGCTATAAATTAAGAAGAGATCTGAAATTCACATTTGCCTAATCCTGTTTGGTTGCAATGCAAGACATTTGTTTCAGAACACTTTTTTTTGTCAACCCCACTTTCATAATTATATTAACTTCATAACAGTACAGTTTGTGATCTAATTTTCCAAAACACAGATTTCCATCAACAATGGCAGACTAGGTGCAGAAATGTCAGAGAAACAAGAAATGGACTCCATGCAGGAGTCTCCAAGTCTCCAAAGGGAACAGAGGTAAGGCTGTGGCTGTTCTCCAACATTTATTAACTAAGACTCTACATCAGGCATGGGCAAACTCTGTGCTGTTGGGGGGTGTCCTGCAGAGTTTTGCTTCAACAGTAACCATACAGATCTGAACATGCAAAGCAGTGTCTTCAAGATCACTAAAAATCTATAGGCAGTTGTGTTTGATTACGGTTGGAGCTAAACTCTGCAGGACATCAGCCCTCAAGGACCATGTTTGCCCATCCTTGCTCTACAGTTAATTGTGATGTACGCTTCAGGTGATTTAAATCATAAGAACCTAAATTGAACATGGTCAGTAGCAATATCAGAAAAAAAAAACAGCTCAGTACTAAGAAAATTTTAATACTTTGGTTTATGAGTCTATAAAATCAAGAGTCCAGAGTCTACAAAGGTGTTTTGCACTCAGCTTTCGTTTTTTTTTTTTTTTTTTTTTGCCAAAAGGGCATAGTACATTTGTACCGGACAGGACTGGAACTCATCCACTTTTTCCTATTGTTCATTTATTCATTCATTTTCTTTTCGGCTTTTTTACTTATTTATCAGGGGTCGCCACAACAAAAACCACCAATTTATCCAGAATATGTTCTCCACAGCAGATTCCCTTTCAGCTGCACACAAACACCCATACACACTCATACACTATGGTCAATTAAGTTTATTCAATTCACCTATAGCACTTGTCTTTGGACTGTGAGGGAAACCAGAGCACCCAGAGGAAACCCTCACCAACACAGGGAGAACATGCAAACTCAGAAACACTAAATTGTCCATTCGGGATTCGAACTAGTGACCTTCTTGCTGTGAGGTGACAGTGCTAACCACAGAGCCACCATGCCACCCCTTTTCCTTATGTTAATCTCATTTAATGATAATGTGCATGACACCACTAAAGCCAAAATCCATTATAATAAGGGATTCACACTTGATTGGATGCAGCATGGCATGTCACAACAGTTTATTTTTGACAATCCATGCTTTTGCACTACTAACTGTATGTTAAAATCACAAGGAATCAGATGCAAAACTGTTATTCCATAGTACTTTCAAACATGAAGAATTTTTTCGCAATTCTGATTGCATTTTGGTGTGATAGCACAGGATAGACTGTAAAAGATATGGAGGTAGTATCCGTGACGTCACCCATAGGTTTCTGAACACTGCAAAAAAAGCTACAAGTAGGCGCGGCCAACCGTCGCCATTTTGTTCGCGCGTCATCGCACCAAATGCGGGATACCAAACAAGGGCAAAGAGGCGAAGAGTGAGCGAAGCTACAGACGCATGCTGGATTCTCGGCATTTTGCTTAGACCTGGCTTAGACAGACTTTTTACTTTGGGAGAACGCTTACTTCATTACCTGTGACTCGTTTGTGTTCTGACCACAAGTGCTTGGTTGTACACTATATCAATAAAGTGTTTAAAAACACTGTTGTAACACATTGAGCCACTAAACAATGTTCTTATGATGTTTTTCTACAGGAGGAAAAATCAAATTACTTCCAAACACTTCAAATATAGTCTGTGTTAGTAAATGCAAGGCTGTTTATAAAATCCAGGCGTAACACTGTAAGTGTTGACTGTGATGACTGTTCTAGAGCCTACAGCTAATCAGTTTGTCAGATTCTGGAGTGCATTAAAGCTCTAAAGAACATTATAAATGATAAGTTATCTTAAATAAAACAAATATATTTATCAAGATGGTATATAAGTATATAATTTCACTCACCTGGGAAATGGAGGCAACTTGAACAATTTGTGAGCACAATTAAGTGCACACAGCATGCTATAGTATCTGATAATTGCAGAAAATAATTCCAAAAGGCAAATGACTGTGTAAAGAAACATGAACCAAAACAAAAATGCGATGTATATGTAGGCCTGTCACAATAATCAATATATCGACTTATCGCACAACACATGGACATCAATTCAATTATTTTTAGTTGTTTTTTAGTAAACATTTCTAGCAACATCTTAACTGATTGTGCAACATTTCGACCTCTACTGGAGTTGTCAGTATGGTTAAAAACACTAGTATTTACTATAAATTACGATAGTATATTTTCATGTAGATGTCTGACAACTGAAAATATATCTGGTAGCAGATATATTACTTTTCACCATGCACTTTTTTGTTAACATTAATTATTATTCATTTAGGATATGCGTTTTTTTACATTCTGATTCCAATGCCTATTTATTGAATTGTTAAAATGAGTATAATTAAATATTCTTAAGAATAAAATATATTGTGTGTTTTTTGAAAGAGTGTACATGCATTGTGATATTATATTGTCATTCTGGCATTATATAATGAGTGGCATAAAATGGTCTTAAAATGACAATAATATCATTTATCGCAATATATTTTGGTGCAATATATCGTACAACAAAAAATAGATATCGTGACAGGCCTATATAAATGCAGAGCTCAGCGGCTAATTAGCCAGAATTAGCTAAGGTGATGAGACAGCCAGCAGCTAGACCTAGCTGCCACTCAAGTGGCCACGCCCTTAATTATGCAGACTTAATATAACTTAATAAAAACGAAACGGATGAGTTATAAAAAAATTCACCCCCCTCACAGTTGTCATGAAGGGTGATTATAGCTACATGCACCAAAGCCATCTTTTGTACCAGGCTGTAAACATGTTTTTATCAGCTGTAAAAATAGCCAGTTTACCAATGCAGTCAGAAAGCACTTGGATTTCCTGGAGCCAGCCCCCCAAGGCAAGTCGATGATTTGCAGTTTTAGTTACTTCCGTATTGGCTTCCGAAGGGAGAACGGGAGGTTGCCGCTTGTAGCACAGGAACTGTGAACCATTTTAAATCTTGAAACTCCATTTGAAGCCAGTAAATTAGCTTGTTTCAGAACAGTGTCAAATCTAGCACAAGAGCTTCTGTGATGTTAGAGTATTATTTATTTATTTATTTATTTATTTTTAAAGTGCCTTTCGAGAAATTCAAGGCCACTGTACAACACATGCAATTATACAATAAGAAAACAATAAAACAACTGTATAAAATAGAGAAGATGATAAAATACAAAGACCTTCTGTTGTCAGACTTCTATTGTCAAGTGTTTGCTGATGTTCCGCCTGTGAACAGAAACCAATTCTAAAATGATGGTTATGATGTTGTTGGCCAGGACAAAATCTCCGTTCAATATGGAAAATATTCGCTTTATCACATTTATTGAGGACAGTGTGTTGGCTTGATAGTCAGGCACGCACACTCCTGTTGGTGTCCTCAATCTGGCAACCTACATTTGTGTGGAGTCGTCAGAGGAGAAGCCGGGTGAAATGTGTTTTGAATTAGAAGTTCAACACCTAGTCCAACAGCAATCTTACATACTGCACAGTGCTTCCCACAGGCTTGAAATATACTCGTGGTGGTATCCGGATTGAAACGCACCTTTTACCCACAGTACATAAATGGTCAACTGCATGCAGCAAACAAAAAAATTGTGTGATTTTAACTATGTTTTTATTTATTTATTTCAATGCGTTAAAGTTATTTTAAATCCACTATTTCTCTTACTTTTATGCTATTTAGGAGCCATGTGCACCCACTGACAGGTAAAAGCTGCTCTCTTTATTTTATTGTTTTATTTGCATGACATTTGCAGTATTTCATTTTAGATATGTATAAAGTATGTAATATATTAACATCATTAAATTACTAAAATACCGCAAATGAAAAATAAATAACAAAAAATAGACATTATTGCTAAAAATTATAATAATTACTAGGATAAAAAGTGTAGATTATTTAAATAAGGCAAATTAGTTGATTAGCAGTTTGGTGTACAAATATTTTGCAGCCAATATATTTTGTTCTCTCCGAGTATATAGTGAAGTTTATCGTAGTCGTTTATTAAATGAATAATCATTTAATGTTTCTCTTGTGGTTCTGTGCGTGCAGTCAGCTGCATATAAAATGCATACAAATGGATATCGGTTACACAAATAACGGCAACTTTAGAAAGCGAAAGCAAAAACCGAATTCCAGACATTTTAGGAGACTCAGAAACTACAGTCGGACGTATCTTGGTGCAAAAGGCGCATCTCTGTAGGTCTCCAGAGCATGTGAGATTGTCTGTGTTGACTGTTCCCGCACACACACAACGAGAAGTAGAAAATGTGCAGAGCGAGAGAAGATTTTCCGCTGGCTAATCGATTGCAAATGTTTGGCTTTCTTGCACGGATACAAAAAAGTGTAAAAGGATGATGAAAATAATAATAGCCTATTATTCATTTGTCACTACCAAATATACTTGGGTGACCGTTAATATACCTGGTCGGCCCGCCCAAGTAAAGTCTGTGTGGGAAGCACTGATGCACCTTTAAATCTCTTCCACTGAGATGAAAGCACTTCCTGTTGTAAATTATATTTTGGTTCTCCCTTTGCTCTCTGTGTCAATAGGGAAAGATCAGACTCAGAGGATTCCAGCGCTGAGTCAGTAAAGAGTGATCAGTCAAAAGGTGATGTGCCACTTTTTACAGAGGAAACGCCTATCGAAAGGTATTTCACATGTTTTTTTATTATTATCAGACTCGTACACAAACTATATTTGAAAATATTTTAAGATACAGCTGGGCTGTAATTTTTTTCATTATGATTTACAGTTGAAGTCAGAATTATTAGCCCCCCTTTGGATTTATTTTTATTTTTTTTATATTTCCCAGATTATGTTTACATGTTACATTATGTTTACAACAGAGCAAGGAAATTTTCACAGTATGTCTGATAATATTTTTTCTTCTGGAGAAAGTCTTATTTGTTTTAATTTCAGCTTGAATGAAAGCAGTTTATAATTTTTTAAAAACCATTTTAAGGTCAGTGTTTATAGCCCCTTTAAGCTATATATTTTTTTCAATAGTCTACAGAACAAACCATCATTATACAATAACTTGCCTAATTACACTAACCTGCCTAGTTTGTTAGATTAAGCCTTTAAATGTCACTTTAAGCTGTAAAGAAGTGAAAAATATCTAGTGAAATATTATTTACTGTCATCATGGCAAAGATAAAATAAATCTGTTATTAGAAATGAATTATTAAAACTATTATGATTAGAAATGTGTTTTCTGTTAAACAGAAATTGGGGAAAAAATAAACAGGGGGGCTAATAATTCTGACTTTAACTGTATATGATATCATATGTTTATATCAATGTTTGTGACATGAGAGTGAGTTGCTATGGGTAAAGTGCAGAATACAATTTGTCTTAAACATGAGTTATATTTTATATAAAGGCTTTAATTTACTTGTAAGTTTTAGTTAATGGTTTCCATGGAGCAGTTAAAGGTAAGTGTGCTGTGTGTGAGATGTGGGGTTTTCCTCATTGCATAACTTGCACAGGTATTTTCTTCATCTGTAAAGCTTAGAAATGCATAACACAAACACCTAACTGTACTTTTAAAAGTTGTGCTTTTTGTATAAATGAAGTCATATGAATATGTTAGAATTAGCCAAGTTTTCATCAATGTCTAAAATATGTTTTCTCGTGAGATCAGAATGGATAAATCGGACTAAAATATACACTTTGTTGTTGGACTAAATGTGTCAAATGTAGTATTCTAAACCTAATTAATTTAGATGATTATAAGTAGCAGTAACCGCAGTGAATACATGGGCTTAGTTTATAGATTTTAAAGATTGTAAATAAAATATCTTAACACTGATTTGCACATAATGAGTAGTAGCTTATATTGGTTTTCAAAGCCTTCAAAATGAATATTTTTAGAGAGCATTGGACGGGAAGTAAAAAAAAATGTAAATAATCTACTAAAACAAATTAAGAAGCCTCCTTTGTGTTGTCAGTGAATTATCAGGCTCACATGTCCTTCAGTGAGGAACAGCATTGCAAAACAGAAGATACTTCATGTACCTTCAGGGCTCGAAATTGCGACCGTTTTGGTCGCATATGTGCCTGAAATTTTATTCATGCGACCTCAAAATATATTTGGGAGCATTTGTGCGACTGCATAAAATTGATGTTGTGCGACCAGTTTTCACAGCAAAATGTTTACCACATGCGCGGAATTAGGAGGCATTCACGCATTAAGCATCTTTGCACCTAAAAACACCAAACGCAGCGCTCAGGAAGGGTTTCAAACAGTTGACATGTCAACTTGTTGCAGTAAACAAAAAACCCGCAATACTTGCCCCGCCTTCAAGCTCTTCTTATTGGCCCACTGCTCTAGCACAGATCGCGAATGGTTATAAAATATCATCACTTTTCGAAGAGCGATTAAAAAACTTCCAGTGTTTAAAGTCCACTATAAAAATGATTAAAGCATTCACCGTAAAGCCAGTGGGACGGAGTTTTCAGGTAACAGTGTTTGCCACTGAATCTACACATTTTAAGCACGAGATGTTCTAACATTATTTAATCATCACGATACTGTCAGTCATGCGACTGACACTGCGTTCACCATCGTTAAAGAGCATGCATTCATTGAGATGAAACTAATGTTGCAGCTCATGAAAAGACTGTTATTGCTATTAAGATGACGTATACAAATAATAAGTTACATGTCAATATCATCTGCAATATCAGACAGCACCCGTGAGAACAGCAGTTATTATTGTTAATTCAGTTAATCTCATTCACGTCAAGCAGTGCGTGCAAGGCCGGTGAGCGCATTCAGATTTTTGTTTATTTGTTAGTTGTGATTAGAGTGTTAATATATAATCGAATCTGCTAATATAAAACGTGTAATGGTGCTCATTAATTTTTGGTGGGTGCGACTAAACGTTGTCTGGTGCGCCTACATTTTTGAAGTTAGGAGCACCGGTGCTACCAAGAAAAAAGGTTAATTTCGAGCCCTGACCTTGTTGCAATTATTCATATAGTCATGTTAGAAAAGACACTTTTTAAATAGGTTTTTTGATCAATAATCTTACTATAGTGTGTTTTCTTTTGTCTATTTGTCATTAGTGAAGGATCAGGTTCACCTGTGTTTAGTTCTGTGTCTATGAAGAGTGACCGTTCAAAAGGTGATGGACCAAACTTCAGTGAGAAACAACCATCATCTAGCAGAAGGTATTTGTTTCTGATTATTCTCATAAAATGAGTAGTAACTTGCATATTTGTTTTCAGAGCCGTCAATTTGATCTTTGTTTCATTTGACAGAATTGTGCAGATGTAAAAAAAAAAAAGTAGTTAGTAGATAGTTTTCTTTTAAAATCGAAGTATAAAACCAGAATACACACACACACATACACACACACACACTGCAGATTTAAATGTGCACGTCTCCTGTTTTCATCAAATATACATGGCCAGGCTGCTATAGTCAAACCTTTGGTCACTTGTGCCAATGCTAAACGTTGGTTTCAATGGTGCCAGCAGTGAAAATCTTGGGCTGTGGACAATGTGAAACATGTATTGTTCTCTGAGTCCACCTTCATTGTCTTCCCCACATTCAGGATGTTAAGGACAGTTAAGGTGTAGAAAAGCCCCAAAGAAGTGTACTGGTTCATGCCCAGAGTGCAGCATGGGGTGAATCAGTGATTGTTTGGACTGCAATATTATGGCATTCCCTAGGCCCAATACCTGTGCTAGATGAGCACATAACTGCCATGGAATACCAAACTATTCTGAAGGACCATGTGCACTCAATGTTTTAAACCTTGTATCTTAAAGGTGGTGCCATGTATCAGGATGATAATGCACCAATACACACCACAAGGCTGGTGACAGAGTGGTTTGATAAACAAGAAAGTGAAGCTGAACTTCCCCTATAGACTGCACTATTACCAATTCTAAATATTATTGAGCCACTTTGGGGTGTTTTGGAGGAGGAGTCAGGAAACATTTTCCTCAACCAGCATCACATAGTGAGCTGGTCACTATTCTGCAAGAAAAAGGGCTCAAAATCTGTGTGTGTATATATTATAACTTCTCGTCATCATGTTTTTTCCTCTTTTCTATTTGTCTTTAGTGAAAGATCAGGTTCCCCTGTGTCTAGTTCTGTATCTATGAAGAGTGACCGTTCAAAAGGTGATGGACCAAACTTCAGTGAGAAACAACCATCATCTAGCAGAAGGTATTTGTTTCTGATTGTTGGTCAGATATGAAATGTATAAAAGTATTTGCAAAATGAGTAGTAACTTGCATATTTGTTTTCAAAGCTTTCAAATTAATCTTTGTTTTATTGGACAACATTGTGTGGGATGTAAAAATTCAAAATAATAGTTTTGTTTTAAAGCCAAAGTATAAAACTAGAATACAAAACACCTGCACCCCAACTCTCCTGTTTACACAAAAACTGTTCACCGGGAGCTCCACAGGGTCAATATACATGGCCAGGCTGCTATGGCCAATGCTTTGGTCACTTGTGCCAATGCCAAACGTTAGTTTCAATGGTGCCAGCAGTGAAAATCTTGGAACAATATGAAATGTGTATTGTTCTCTGAGTCCACCGTCATTGTCTTCCCCACATCCAGGAGAGTTAAGGTGTAGAAAAGCCCCAAAGAAGCATACTATTTCATGCCCAGATTGAAGCATGGGGTGAATTAGTGATGGTTCCGACTGCAATATCATGGCATTCCCTAGGCCCAGTACTTGTGCTAGATGAGCACATCACTGCCAAGGAATACCAAACTATTCTGAAGGACCATGTGCACCCAATGTTTTAAACCTTGGATCTTGAAGGTGGTGCCGTGTATCAGGATGATAATGCACCAATACACACCACAAGACTGGTGGCAGAGTGGTTTGATGAACATGAAAGTGAAGCTGAACATCCCCCATGGCCTGCACAGTCATCAGACCCAAATATTATTGAGCCACTTTGGGGTGTTTTAGAGGAGGAGTCAGGAAACATTTTCTTTAACCAGCATCACACAGTGAGCTGGTCACTATTTTGCAAAAAGAAGGGCTGAAAATCCCTCTGGCCACTGTGCAGGACTTGTATCTGTCATTCCAAAGATGAATTGATGCTGTATTGGGCACAAAAAGAGGCCCTACACCATACTAGAAATTTATTGTGGTCTAAAACCAGGTGTTTCCGTTTCATTGTCCATGTATGTATGTATGTATGTATGTATGTATGGATGGATGGATGGATGGATGGATGGATGTATGGATGTATGGATGGATGGATGGATGGATGGATGGATGGATGGATGGATGAATGTGTGTATTTATATATGTATATGTATATATTATAACTTCTCGTCATCATGTTTTTTCCTCTTGTCTGTTTGTCATTAGTGAAAGATCAGGTTCCCCTGTGACTAGTTCTATATCTATGAAGAGTGACCGTTCAAAAGGTGATGGACCAAACTTCAGTGAAAAACAACCATCATCTAGCAGAAGGTATTTGTTTCTGATTGTTGGTCAAATATAAAGCGTACAAAAGTATTTGCACAAAATGAGTAGCAACTTGCATATTTGAATCTTTGTTTGTGCTTATGCCAATGCCAAATGTTGGTTTCAATGGTGCCACCAGCAAAAATCTTGGGCTGTGGACAATGTGAAATGTATTTTGTCATTCAGTAAGGAAACACAATCGCAATGCAAGATACATCATGTGCTTTGTCATATTATTTCTAGAACTTGAATCTGTAGTGATGATGCGTAAGACAAATACTCTACTAATAAGCATTTTCTAACTTACGTTTTTCCTCTTGTCTGTTTGTCTTTAGTGAAAGATCAGGTTCACCTGTGTCTAGTTCTGTGTCTATAAAGAGTGACCGTTCAAAAGGTGATGGACCAAACTTCAGTGAGAAACAACCATCATCTAGCAGAAGGTATTTGTTTGTGTTGGTCAAATATAAAATGTCAAAGTATATATATATATATATATATATATATAAGGGGCGTAACGGTTCATAAAAATCACGGTTCGGTTCGATACCACACAGTGGTGTCACGGTTCAGTATGTTTTCCGATACAGCAAAAAAAGAAAAAAGCCAGAGGATTACTCTGATTGAAATCTTTTACTGTATTAAAACTAACATCATAAAAGCATGATCTTTTTTCTTTTTTTTTACTTTGAACAGTGATATAAAGCTATACTTCTGGGGTTTCTGCTTAGCAGCAAATAAAACAAATCCTTCTTTATACTCAACCAAAAAGCTGCTTATAAAAATAAATGTAATATTTTAGTAGTTAAACAAATAAAAAGAAAAGAACAATTTATTTTTTATATGGAACTCAGTTTCAATAAATTAAGTAATTTTTTATTTTCAGAAAGTGTCCACCTTTTCGTCAGACAGCTTGATTTGACTGTCACCTGCCATTTTGTCATTCTAAGTATTAGTGTTATTATACTATTAATGACCGTTTGTAATGCGTACCAAACCGAAAGTCTCATACCGAAACATTCCATACGAATATGTGTATCGTTACACCCTTAATATATATATATATATATATATATATATTACAGTTACTGTAATAGTTAGGTACAGTTACTCTTTGAATGACACCCTCCTGTTAATAGTGAAAGATCAGGCTCGCATGTGTCCTTTACTGAAGAAACACCATTGCAAAACAAAAGGTATTCCATGTGTTTTATGTCATATATTGATAGAACTTGCATTTATAGCCATGATGAGGGCAAACACCCTTCTAATATGAATTTTAGAGCTTCTTGTTATCATGTTTTTTCCTCTTGTCATTAGTGAAAGATCAGGTTCACCTGTGTCTAGTTCTGTATCTATGAAGAGTGACCGTTCAAAAGGTGA
>CAIGQZ010032594.1:8402865-8446651 GCA_903798205.1 Danio tinwini
AGAGATGCGCGGATCAGCTGAAATGTTACCCGAATCCGCTCTTTCATTCTAATTATCCATCCGCCACCCCCCCCCCACATATTATTTTATCTGATATATATATCCGCACCTGATCGACACTTTAATAATTCTAATTTTTTGTTTTAAGCATGATGATAGGTCACTGTGGATCGTTCGTTTTTAACAGCAGATTCAGTTTTTACATAAACAGGAAAAAGATAACAAAAACGGTGTCACTTCAGCCTAAACAGCAGCTATGTTGTGTTTACTTGGCCTTTTTCTTTGCACTGTGCAAAAACAGAATGGCATCTACTGTGCCGGGATTTGGGTGATTCTGCCTCGCCTCCAAAACACAGTCAGCTGCACTAAATGAGCGTTCACTCGCACCGCTTGTTGCAGGAAGGCACAAGCTTCTCTTTGCAAGGCGCTGCAGTCGTGTAAATAAACGAACTTGTGTCTCCCAGAACGATAGCAGATATTCCTCTGATGACTCCTAACTGAAAGTTTGCACAGTACTCTTGCACTTTATCCATTATTTTGGGCATCTTATCTTCACATTCTGCTTTCTTGCTGATCAACTGCTATGTCCCGCTACATCCACCCACGACCCACCTGCAATTAATCCTAATGTATTTTTTTTTTACCCGACCCACCCGACCCGCGGATTATCTGCAGCGCCTGCGGATATAGCCGCCATCCGTGCATCTCTAGTGTCCATACAATCATTTTTCAATTGCACTTCAGTCAGTGCTAGATTAGAACTCCATTCTCCTCTCCACCATAGAGTTTCATTGCATAGTCATGACTGCTTAGTCACAAACCTCTCAAAACTTAGTATTAGACTCGTATGTATTACTCTAGTATGCTCTGTAAGTCACAGTGGCCCCAGCCTATGAATTGATGTACTTCAGTCAATCAGCAGACCCAGAGGGTGTTCTCATTGCAGCATCTAGTTACTTATGCACATGGTTTTTGCTAGAAACTTGACAAATATTATTTAACTATGAATCTAACTGCAAAACTAAGCCTAAGAATAAACCTGATTTTTGATCCCTATTTGTTTTTTTTGGGTCACAAACCCAAAGGTATGCCATGTGTTTTAGATTGATCTTGTTTATAGATTTTTAAAGCTAATGTTGAAAACACACACAAACCCATAGAAACAATATTTTGCAGTGTGGACACTAGTGTATACTGAAACCATACATTTCTTAGCTATAGTGTATAATATGTGCCAAATCTTGAATGGATAATGTAATAAATGGCCACTTATACTGCCTTCGATTACTATTTGCAATTTCTCTTTAAATGAGAGATTTTTTTTCTTTGTCATTAGTGTAAGATCAAGCTCACTTATATCCATCTCTGTGAAGAGTGATCGTTCAAAAGGTGATGGACCAAACTTTAATGAGGATCCGCTATGTAACAGAAGGTATTTTGTGAGTTTCTTAAAGCTTCTTGTATTAATGGGTGATGATTGTAACTAATACAGGGGTTAAACTGAGTGCAAACTAATGCTAGAAGCTACACACTGCTCAAGACTAGCAGCTATATCAGCCATTTGCAAATGAAGTCAGTTTGTATTCCTGTCGCTCTAATGAAGAAACCACATTGTTGGGGTAAACATCAATGTTTTATAGTGGTTGCCACATCCAGTATAAGCACAGGTACAGATCATTTTGGCAAACTTGCACTCCTAATTGTCTTGTCAACAAACCTTGTCACTGTTCCTTTACACTATGCTTTTATACAGCAGGAGGTAAGCTTCTTAAACAATTACATCCCAGACTGAAGCAAATGTTTATTAGTAAACCTTTCAGCAACATGTGGTTTCTTCTGTGTTCATCAAATAATTAACCACCAATTTTCAATAAACCCTGAACCCAAAATGGGTAAATCAGTTCCTTAAAGTTGAAAACATTGATAAAATGTAATTTTATTGATAAAATAAAATGGCCAACCTAACATCCTGATGTAAACCGGATTAAAAATCTCTGGGAAATCTTTGGCTACAAAGTTCTGTCTAGACAGCTTGAAATTTAAGGCTAGAGCAAGAACAGCAGAGAGATATGAGAGAGTAGTGAAAACTAAATTCAATAAAAATGATTTTGTTTTGCATTATAGTAAACTAATCTTCTAACAGTAGCATATGTGATGGAAATTATATAAGCAATAATTAAATGTGTTTTTTCCACAATTATTCAACTTTAGAATTCACTCAGGCTTGCGTGCTTCCAGCATTGTATCCATTAAGAGTGACTATTCAAAAGGTGATGGATCAAACTTAAGTGAAAAAACACCATCATCTTTCAAAAGGTATTTCTAGCTGTTTTAACCAAATTATATTAGCGATGGTAAGCCTGTTAATTTCCTTCTTTTTTGTGTGTGGTTTAGTAACAAAGAGCAGAAGACGACGGTAAACATCGGTTCAGAAATTACACGATGGGAAACACTGAAAGCACAGAAGGGAATAAAGAGCGACGTGGAATTGGCATCTTTTCTTCTCAACAAGTGGGGACTCAATTTACCATAATTTCCTCACTTTGTGATGTGTATTATTAATGCAATTCAATGTTCACTGTAGACACTATAGTTTTTTTAAGTCTGTGCATCAACATAACATGCAAAAACATTCAAGTGCATTACTACTACAATGCAGGGCTGGGAGATTAATCAAAGGTGATTTTCATGCACATTTAGTCTGTATAGCCAGTTCTAGGAAACCTCTAGCACATGCGTTCAGATGCAGCATTTACTACACAGAGCGGTGGTACACTGATAAGCTATGCAGATATCGAAGGATGATTATGACATCAAGATAATCGTTCCGTGATAATGTCAACTGTTTTTAATTCAAACTCACTTCCAAGGTGGGGAGGTTACTTTGGAAATGTAATAGATTACAGATTACAAATTACCGCCAAAAAAAGGCCTACTACTCAGTAGGTACTGCATTTGAATTGAAACGTACTACTCAGCCGTTAGAAAAGTACATTCTTTACAGTATAAATGTGAGAAGTATGAATGGAATTCGGACAGACAACATCCGCCATTTTGTCATGGTCACATGACCTACCTGTGTCAGTTGCGTCACTTCACTCAAATTCATGAATTCTCTCATGGGGTGTCATGGGATAGCGCAGAGTGCATAGAATGTGCACTTCAGAATCTCGCCGGAAGTAGTAGGTCATCCGGGTACTTTTCGCATAATGATTTTCAAATTCTATGAATTCGGACATACTACTCGGCTCGCATACTGATTTTAGCGTACTATATGATATGGAAGTATCTGGTTTTGGACGCAACCCCGGATTTACTTTTATCGGCTAGACACCGGCCTTTCAGCTCTGTGAATGTCAGTGCCGTCACTTATTGATTCGCGATCGGTAAATGTAGTTTGTGTTAATGCTACTGCGCTACTTCACTAATAAAACTTTTTGGTTTATAAAGTAGCGATGCTACCACCATGCTACTGAGAAGTTTAGTTAAGCTAGTAGCATCACTATTTGTAGCGACGCTACTGCCCAACATGTGATAAAATTGCTTTGGCCAGAGGAGTCTTTTGGTGCCCTGAATTTCACAAATCAATAACTTTGTGATTCATAATATATCATTCGAAATGAAAGGGTCTGTTTTATTTTTGTACACTCACAAAACCGACAAAAACCATTTGCTTTTATAAAGTAGAGAAAGGCTTAGGTACTTGCAGATGCTCTCTCAGGTTCGACATTGAATCCTTCTCGGATTTTAGGGTAAAATTATGTTTTAATTTCCAGCAATTAAATGTATTTTAAACCAGCTCTCAGACTGGTTGTAGTGCTTTCAGCGGCAGAGAGGATTAACGTAACTGGTAGACATGGTGTGCCGCAATCAAACCGGAAAACCAATCAAAAGCATCAGAATAGCACTGCTTTAATAAATGGCCTTAGCAGAAGCATATCAAAAACAGGCAAAGCAACAGATTAATATTATTATTTAACATATTTATATGTAACCCCATTTGTAATCTTTAATGTTTTTGTAAGTAACTGTAATTTAATTACATATTTTTCTCAGTAACTGTAATGTATAACTGTTACTTTTATTTTGTAATTAAAGTACGTAACGCTGTTACATGTAACTAGTTACTCCCTAACACTGCTCACTTTATAAATTCAGTTGAGTGTTTGCAGCAAATCCTGATGTGGATGATTCCTCAGTCATGTAATTATAAGCCATGTTGAATCAATTAAAGCAATCAAATCGTCGGTTTCTAATAAAATGCTACAGGGAATTCACTTTTAGAGGATTTACTACAGATCACACTGCAGTCGTAACTGTGCTCAGTCATTTTGATTAATCCAGCCCAGCCCTTCCTCATTGCATTGCAATCTATTGAGGATCTAATGATTATAAATAAATGAATAACTGATGTCTTATTACAGGATAGTGTGCCCACATAACTCCATTCTAACTTAGTATTTATTAAACTGCACATAAACGTTTCTTTTTAAATCCCTTTAATTGCTTTTGTTTATAGGGTTCAATATGAAAAATCAGACTCGGATTTAAAGTATCGTCGCTCACGCAAGAATTTCAGACAAAATCTCCTTGGGATCTTTACGGTAAGCAAAAATAATTACATGAAGGGAATTTTGCCTTGTCTTGATTTGTATGTCTTGTTTTTATTTGTGTGTGTGTGTGTGTTTTTTAACTTGCAGGATCTTGAGAGCAAAATAATTGTGTTCGTGAAGACTGAGCTAGAGAAGTTTAAGAAAATAATACAAAAAGGAAACACTCAATACTTTGTGCAGGACTTTACAGAGGGCATGGAAAAAATCAAAGAAGCAGTTCTTGACATCACACTCTATTTCCTGAAAGATATGAAAGAAGATGAAGCTGCTAATACTCTGCAAGGTGAGAGGTTCATAGGTAGAAGAAGCTGATATTGTCACTAATTTAATTTAAGAGAAAATTGTCAAACTTTGGTTTCCTTTTGTGTGTTAGATGAACTGGTCCTCATTTATCAGAGAAAGCTCAAAGTCAACCTGAAGAAGAAGCATCAATCTGTATCTGAAGGAATTGCAAGGCAAGGGGACTCCAAGCTTTTGAATGATGTCTACACGGATCTCTATATGACTCTGTGTGCCAGCAAACAAGTCAATACTGAACACGAGGTCAGGCAGATTCAGGCTGCTGCTCGGCGCCAAGAAACACAAGAGAGACCGATTGAGTGCAAAGATTTGTTTGAAGCTCCTGATCAAGAAAAGCAGATACGAACTGTACTGACAAAAGGAGTTGCTGGCATCGGAAAATCAGTCTCTGTGCAAAAGTTTATTATAGACTGGTCTGAAGGAAATGAAAATCAAGATATCAGCTTTATATTTCTTCTTGCATTTCGAGAAATGAACGTAAAGGAGAACGATAAACAAAGCTTAATTAGTCTTATTTGTCAGTTTTTCCCAGAGATAAAAGGACTGAATATCACAAGAAATGACAAATTTAAAATCTTGTTCATCCTTGATGGATTGGATGAATGTCGTCTTCCTCTGAACTTTGATGGTAATGAGATGTGGCGTGATGTTTCGTCACCAGCCTCTTTAGATGTTCTCCTGACGAACCTCATCAAAGGAAATCTTCTTCCTTCTGCTCTCATCTGGATTACCAGCAGACCAGCAGCTGCCATTAGGATCCCCCCTGAATATGTTGACCGGGTGACAGAAATACAAGGATTTAATGATGCACAAAAGAAGGAGAATTACTTCAAAAAAAGATTCAAAGATGAGGATTTGGCCAATGAAATCATTGCTCATGTTAAACAATCCAAGAGTCTCTTTATCATGTGCTACATCCCAGTCTTCTGCTGGATTTCAGCCACTGTTCTCCAGAACATTTTACAGGAGAACAGAAATAATGATGTGAAAAACAATCAGGCTGATGACGGCTCCAAAACACTCCAGGAATCAAACCCTGAAGACACTCCCAAGACACTGACACAAATGTACACACACTTTCTGCGCTTTCAGATTCTGCAGAGCAGACGAAAGTATAAAGGAGAATATACACCAGATGTTTCCTGGAATACAGAAGCCATGCTATCACTGGGGAAACTGGCATTTCATCATCTGGAGAAAAACAAACTGATCTTCTATCAAAAGGACCTGGAAGACTGTGGTATTGATGTCTCTGAAGCGTCAGTGTTCTCCGGCATGTGTACCCAGATCTTTAAGGAGAAAACCGGGATCATTCTTGGAACAACATTTTGCTTTGTTCACTTGAGCATTCAAGAGTTTATCGCAGCCCTTTATGCACAGCTGTTTCTAGACAACAAGAAGAAAAATGTGTTCATGGATGAGTCAACAGAGCTGGAAAACAAAAATGAGTCCATGATTGATTTGCTGAAGACTGCAGTGGACAAGGCACTTGAGAGTGACACTGGACACCTGGACCTTTTCGTTCGCTTTCTTCTTGGTATGTCACTCGAATATAATCGACCACTCTTTCAAGGTCTGTTGACAGAAGAAAACAATGACCACAACACAAAAATAGTTGAATACATCAAGAAGAAATTAGAAGACAAATTATCTCCAGAGAGATCCATCAATCTATTCTACTGTCTGAATGAACTGAACGACCAAACTCTGGTGAAAGAGATTCAGACTCAGTTAAGCCAAGGAAGTCTCTCCTCTAATGATCTTTCACCTGCCCAGTGGTCTGCTGTGGCCTTTGTGTTGTTGACTTCAGATGAGGAGATGGAGGAGTTTGAGCTTCAGAAATTTAAGAAATCAGACGAGTGTCTCTTTAGACTGCTGGAAGTGGTCAAAAACTCCAAAAGAGCTTTGTAAGTACTAATTAACTAAATAAATATTTCTGTACTCTGTTTGACTTGGGGATTTCCAATTTGATAGGATGTGATTAGAGTTGGCATTAACATACAATGATGAACCTACAAAACTAAAAACAAAACTAAGTCTAGATTGATTTGCTCAAGGCTGTTGTAGGGCAGGTGCCAATTCACCAATCAGCCCATCTGTACATGGCACGTTTACGTGTTAATATAAGGGTTGCTTCGGCATTCAGCTGTCTTATCATATCTTTCTTTCCCATGAAAATTTCAAATAATTTTGTTGAGAAAAATGCTAACTCTACAGAGAATTAATGGTTCTGCAACTTTCGTGTGTGAAAGTAAACTTTCCAACATACTTGCTATCCTACATAACCTTGATTGCATCAGTGTTTGTATGTTCAGTGATTGCCATGGAGAAAGTAGTTTTTTTGCCCTGTATTGTGTAACTGTAATATCTATCATTAAGAAACAAAACTGATCCTCCAGTTTGAAGAGAGGTATAGCTTTCATCTCTATGCTGAGGCACTAAAATGGACCCATATTTAACCCACAGAGACAAAACATCTGTCTACTACAGAAGGAAACACAGACTTTCCATCTTGCTACAAGCAATTCTTGATCAAGTTAGGCAAGACAGGGATCAGTCCATGAGACATAACTTAGAATTTTTACAATTTTGTTAGCTTACATGTTATTGGGTATTTGTCATGATCACCAGCAATCTAACCAGCATAGATTGCTGGAAAACATTCACATTTCACACAAACTACAATCCTGCCTCATAATGGACTACAGATCCAGTCATGCAACACACACACAAACCTGCCCCACATCTCCACTGATTAGACACAGCTGAAGCTGCTCACAAACTGATTTGTGGACTATTTAAACAGCACAGACACACACAACACAGGCTCATTCGGAAAATGTAGTTCTGCAGCATTTCTGTAGACCTCGAATTATGTACCCGGAGGTACGTATGGCTGCATTTCATTTTTTTAAGCGAACGATATGGGGCGGTATGACGTCGTTCCTTTTTGGAGCTTACCAGTTTATAACTTACCTCCGTGTCAAGGGCTTTCCCGCCGCAACCAGTTTGTCCAGTTAGGTCGTCGTGTGCATTGGCGGACTTGACAACGACTGACTGGGTTTGAGTCCGTGGAAGAGCGGTTCCAGAAATCAGGTAAGACAAAAACAGAATTCAAAAAATAAAATGAACAAGTGAACTATGAATGTTGAGAATGTTGTAAAATCCGAAAACGTAAAAATCAGACGAGGGCTTTTCTTTTTTTGGCCGGCTTTTGTAAACCGTTGATTGGGTTTAGGGAAGTAAGCGGGTGGGCGGGTCAATTGGTAAAATTGGTTGGGTTTAGGGAAGCAGGAGGGTGAGTCAGT
This sequence comes from Danio tinwini, assembly GCA_903798205.1. Taxonomy (NCBI): domain Eukaryota; kingdom Metazoa; phylum Chordata; class Actinopteri; order Cypriniformes; family Danionidae; genus Danio; species Danio tinwini. Next base: position 8,411,087 of record CAIGQZ010032594.1, read on the forward strand.
CGATTGGCCGGTCACCCATTCAATTATTTAGTCAGTTGACAGCGGCCTTTGGTGGGTTCACGCGAGAACATCGCAGGCGCGAACGGCACTCGTGAGAGAAATTGGAGATGCGAAAAATCTGAATACAGCGGCCTCTCGCAGATTCACGAACACAAAACTGCAAAAATACGTACCTCCCAGGACTATTTCGCGGTCTCCAGAAACGTATACGGGACTACATTTTCATAATGAGACTGGGTTGGACACACATTGTGGCTGAGTCTTGTTGAACTATATGTGAACATAACGACTCGTTTTCCTTGCCTTGATTTGCCTGCATGTTGACTTTCTGCCTGTTTAATTGACCACGACTCTAGATTGCCCGTTTACATCTGTTTGCTCTTGTGTTGACTGTTGCTTGCCTGACCATGTCTGTGTCAAACCTGCATTTGGATCCGCACCCCTGTTGTCAGCGTCGCTTCACTGTTACAGAAGACTCAGTCATAATGTGTGTGTCTGTGCTGTTTAAATGGTCCATGAATTCGTCTGTGAGCAGCTTTAGCTGTGAGTGTCTGATCAATGGAGACTTGGGGCAGGTGTGTGTGGGTTGCATGACTGGATCTGTAGTCCATTATGAGGCAGGATTGTAGTTTGTGTGAAATGTCAATGTTTTGGGGTTAGATCGCTAATGATTGTGACAGTATCATTCATTTTCTTTTCGGCTTAGTCCCTTTATTAATCTGGGGTCACCACAGCGGAATGATCCGCCAACTTATCCAGCACATTTTTACACAGCGGATGGCCCTCCAGCCACAACCCATCACTGGGAAACATCCATTCACACTCATTCACACACATACACTACGGATAATTTAGCTTACCCAATTCACCTGTACCGCATGTCTTTAGACTTTAGAGGGGAGAACATGCAAACTCCACACATAATCGCCAACTGACCCAGCTGAGGTTTAACCCAGCGACCTTCTTGCTGTGAGGTGACAGTACAACCTACTGCACCACCGTGTCGCCCGCGACAGTATCATAATGGGGAAAACTTGTAATAAGATGAAATGCCAGCCTTTCTTTTGTAGTAGTCAGATGCTATATTAATGGGGTATTAATTGGGTTACATTACATCTATTGCCTCTGACCAGTAAAAGAAGTGATACCTCTCTTCAACCAAAATACAGCATTTTGACACAGAAGTGGTGAGAGGGGTCTGGATGCAGACCTGGTGCAGTGCAATCTGAGCTGCATCCAATGCTTTTTAATGAGCTCACCTAACCCTACTCGTCACAGTGACGTCACTCACTCCATTGAGTGCATTGTGTCTGACATTGCATCGCTGAGTGATTCAATTTCAGCTTGCATCATAGATAGGCTGCATCCAGATACTATTGGAAGTGGTGGTCAGTTGTCTGAAGGTTATATGTAGAAAATCAATACAACACATAGTAAATACTTTCTCCATGGGAGATCTGATTAGCTTATTGGTTAAAATTAAAGTGGCAAATGCTGACAATTAGATGTTAAATGGAGTTGCACTTCATCTAAGCAGAGATTGCATCAATAAAGTGAAAGTACATCAGGGTAGCCCACTGATATACTTACTTTTTGTTTAAAAGCAATGCAAAAAAGTATTAATTCTACTGAGTGTTTGTATTCTGATATTTTTTCTAGGTTAAATGCTTGTGAGTTAACAAACGAAAGCTGTTGTAGTATGTCTAATGCCCTCTCATCAGAAAACAATCTGAAAGAGCTGAACATGAGCAATAATGATCTGCAGGATTCAGGAGTGAAGCAGCTCTGCTCTGGACTGGAGAGTACAATGTGTAAATTGGAGATGTTGGGGTAAGTTGTGTGACAACAGAAAATCCTGTGAATGTCTTAGATATTTTTTTAGTAATGCAGGCAATTGATATTTTTGATATTCCAGTTTTGTTATAGTGAATTCATGTTTATGATGATTGTCAATTGAAGATATATCTCTCTGTATTTTTGTAAATCACATGACATGTTTTGTAGCAAGATTAATATTGAAATACAAAGAGTATGAATCAGTGACAGTATTTTTTTTTCAGGCTTAGTAAATGTGGTATAACAGAGAAAACCTGTTCAGCTCTTGCTTCAGCTCTTAGTTCAGACTCCAGCAGTCTGAAGGATCTTGATCTGAGCGATAATAATCTGCAGGGTTCAGGAGTGAAGCTGCTCTCTGATGGACTGAAGGACAACTGTAAGCTGGAGAAACTCATGTGAGTTCATGTTTAACATCTCTGGATTATTGGTTTGAAAAAGAGAAAAATCTGAATGATTGTACAAGGAACAACATTTTCTTTTTTTTTCCTGAAATTTGTCTTGTATAATAAATAATTTCTGTAAATTATTGCTAATTAGCAGAATGTGACATTTTATTCCCTAATTTAGACTTTCAGACTGCAGTATCACAGAAGAAGGTTATGAAGCTCTGGCCAAAGCCCTGGAATTAAAGCTTTCACACCTTACAGAGTTGGATCTCATGGGAAATGATCCTGGTGAATCAGGAGTGAAGAAGCTCCTTGACGGCCTACAGAATTTAAACCGTAATCTAAAATTGAGGTGGGATGTGTTGTAATAACACATAATAGCATGTAGTTTCATTTTTTTTAACTCTTAGAAAAAATGGTATGAAATCTGTCATCGGGTGGTTCATTTTTTAAAGGCACATGTTTGTAATCACAAAAATCCATGTTAGTACATATAGTATACATATTAGTCTCGCATAGACCTCAGACTGACACCTGAAGACTGCCCACTATGTTATATGACTCACAGATTAACCAAGAAAGCACTCTTCTTTTTGTGCTGTGTCATGTTTAGAAGCATGGAAAGTCCACAGAATAACAGCTTGGCCAGCGTGCAACCATACATAATTTATTTATATGTTAATAAGCACTGTCATCAATATAAACATCACAGCTTTTTTTCCAATAAGACTTGTTAACATGCTGGCTGGTTAAGATTTCTACACACTTGACTCCCACAAATGCTCTATATTCAAACCAATCAGAGGATGTGCAAAAGTGTTTCTAGTAAACTGTGCCATACGCATCAGATATTTAGCCACACATCGGTGGGTGGTGCTTGGTATGACATTCGAGGCTGAATTTGTAGCATTTTAGCATCTAAAAAGGCCATTCCCCCCTGTATTTCTGAGATTGTAGACATTTTTTTTCAAGTTATGCTTGTTCCATTACATTTAATTCAGGACCAACTTTTCCACACTATTCCAATTACAGTAAGATCATGCACCTGCTTTTGTCAGTTGATTTAAATTTCCTTTAACTTCTTTCCTGCAGATTTTTGCATCCTGATGCAGAGAAAGCCTTCACAGATTTGACATATATTCTCAATGAGAATCCGTTACTCCTGAGAAAGCTGAATCTGAGTGAGCATAAACTAGTCACAAAACTGAAGGAGCTTGCTCCCCTACTGGCAGATAAACACTGTAAAATAAACACACTGATGTAAGTCTTATCAATATGATTACCTTTTTTATATGTTTAATAATTGAGTTACTTTATTGTGCATTTATTATGTAGTGAAAGTAGTATCTAATAGAAACTGAAATGTATTTTTCTCTTTATGCAGTCTGAAGAGCAGCAGAATTGCAGAAGAAGACTGTCGTGTTCTGATAACAGCCTTGAATTCAAACCCTTCAAATCTGAAAGAGCTGGATTTGAGTGAAACTTACCTCAGAGACTCTGGAATGAAGATCTTTTCAACTTTGTTTGAGAATAAACAGTGTAGACTGGAAAAGCTGAAGTAAGCAAATCTTAATAAACAATACAAACACACCATTGCAAACAACTGCAATGTTCAATTGTGAATATAAAGGTTGAATGCATTGCTTGATTTGTTTTTCTTGTTCTATAGGTTGAATGGTGTCATTATTGGAGAAGAAGGTTGCGCTGCTCTGGCTTCAGCTTTTATTTCAAACCCCACAAAGCTGAAAGAGCTGGATCTGAGTAGGAACCAACTAGGAGACTCTGGAGTGACACACATCTCTGCTCTGTTGGGAAATTCACAATGCTCACTGCAGATACTCAGGTTTGAGTTTGAAAATAAGCATAATTCAATGTGAAGTTTATAAACATTTAATATATTAAAAGTGTTTGTTTTACTCTAGTCTTTCAGACTGCAGTATCAGTGAAGAAGGTTATAAAGCTCTGGCTTCAGCTCTGAAATTAAACCCTTTACACCTGATAGAGCTGGATCTCAGAGAAAATGATCCTGGTGACTTAGGAGTGAAGGAGCTCTTTGATGTTCTACAGGATCCTCAATGTAAAGCAAAACTGAGGTCAGTTATGATGAAAAAATGAATACAATTAATTTATGTATCTAGGACGTATTTTCAGGATACAGTGGATCAAAATTACAGGACAGATTAATAACAATGCAAAAACGATAAAAAGCTTAGTTTTTAAAGGAAACATTGTTGTATGCCAGATACAACCATACCTGCCAACATTCCTGTTTTTCCCGGGAGTCTCCCGTATTTCAGACCCGTCTTCCGTGTTGTTCTGTCTCCCGGAAAACTCCCGGAATCCAACCCCCCTCCCTGCTCTTCCAGTCGCGTGCAACCGCCCCATCTCCACAAACCTCTCATCCCTCCCCGCTCTTCAGTTCGAGCACACATCACCAAACCCCCCCAACACCCCCGCTCTTAAGTTCACGTACCCCCCCACCCCCGTTCTCCCAGAATTTACGAACCAAATGTTGGCAGCTATGGATACAACACAGCTACAACAGTCTTTTTAATTTAGCACTGTATTTGTCATAAAGTGCTTTATGCTGCTAGACAAAGTGGTTAAATTTGTCAAATGCTTTTTAGATTTTGGCTTTCACTTGTACTGGGGGTGAAACGGATCACTGTTGATTCGTGATCTATACGGATCACAACTCACGGTTCGGAATGCACGTGACCCGCGGATTAATAATTTATTTTGAATTTGTCGGTTAATCCAACATTTATAACCATTGCAGAGAGATCGCCTTCCGCATCATTCAAATCACGTGCATGAAAGCATTTTGGCTTCCCTGTAAGATGTAATGATGACAGGAAAAGTTGTGGTGGGACCTTCCTAAATGCTTTCTTAGGCTATTAATTTAAAGTGTTTTCTGTCACTGCTTGTTTAGCCTGCATTAATGCATTCAGAGTAAGCTGCAGAATTAAACATTAAAAGATTGTGATCTCAGTTCAAACCCGCGCAACATGAACGATAAATGAGAATGATTTGCATATATTTATTATTCCTTCAAAGCACTGCATTCAAATCTGCATCAAGAGAGATTCAGTTTATACACTTTTTCAGTGAGTTAAAAACAGTTAGGTAACACAGAAGTGCTGGGAGAACAGTTTATAGTTCAGATATAAAAACTGATGTTTATCGTAAAGATTAAAATCACCGTTTAATGAAACATGACGCTGGTGAGTTTTTGACACTGGTGAAAGCAGTTACATTGTGTAACCAACAGATGGCGACAAACAACCATCAAAATGATGTCACTGAATAGTTTTTCAAAGATAATACCCCTACAGTATAATAAAACATGAAGTTTTATGTGTGAATTGTTGAATCATTAATTGAAGATAAATATGATCTGTTGTACAAGATTTCTATATTTAGCATTATCAGCAACAGTAGCAAAGATCATATTTCATATTGAATATTTTCTTTTTTCAGCTGGTTGTTTCTTGATTTTTATTTTTATTAACATTACAGGTTCTAAGTTCTGTTTGTTAAAAGCAATGTTTTTTGCAGTAATATTTTTATATAAATGGAAAGCAAATGATATTTGTCTCTCTTTTTTGCTGATCCGAAAAATGGTCCGATCCGTGACTAAAAAACCGTAGTGTGATCCGAACTGCAGATTTGTGATTCGTTACACCACTACCATAGTTCTCAATTGTCAAACACCCCTAAAAATGCCTACTACATATGCAAAGAACTGAACAAAAAATTTACATGGTCCAATTTATTTAAAAAAAATTTGATTGACAAAACCTAAAGTTGTATTTATTTTTTAACGTGTGCATATTTCAGACTCCATGTGCAATGAACTCTTCACTGTAGAGTTAGATGCTATTTTTCATTATACCAGATTTAGTAGTGCACTGAATTTAATGTGATCTTCTGTTCTTCAGGTTTTTGAGTCCTGCAGCAGATGAAGTCTGTCAGCTTGTAAATGGAATTTTGGGTAAAAACCTGTTACTCTTGAAAGAACTGAATCTGAGTGATCATCAACTACGAGACATGACTATGGATAAACTTTCTGTCCTGCTGCAGGATAAACACTGTAAAATCAGTACACTGACGTGAGTATTGTACATTGTTGTGCATTTTGCAAGCTAAATGTAAATGACATTAGACTAAAATCTAATCAATATTGCAATTGTTGTTCTTAAAAGAGTTTAAGGGTTTAATGTTAGTTGAATCATGTACAACCCCAAATCAGAAAAAGTTGGAACAGTATGGAAAATGCAAATAAAAAAGAAAGTAGTGATTTCTGAATTTACTTTGAGTTGTATTTCGTTGCAGACAATAGAACAATCATTATATTTTGTTCTTTGGTTTTTTTTTTTTTTTTAAATGTATATTCCAATTTTGGTTCTTGCAACACATTTCAAAAAGCATTGGAGCAGTAAAGATTTTACCACTTTGTCATATTGCCATTCCTTTTCACAATGCTTAAAAGACTTTTAGGACTGAAGACACCAAGTGATGGAGTGTTTCAGGTGTAATTTTGTCATTCTTTCTGTAAACAAGTCTTAAAGTGGGCAACACTACCGGGATCTTTATTGTCACATTTTGTGCTTCAAAATCCCTTCTCTATTGGAGACATGTCAGGACTGCAGTCAGGCCAGTCAAGTACCTATATCCTCTTCCTCCGCAGCCAGGAATTTGTAATGTGTGCAGAATGTTACTTTTGTATTGTCTTGTTGAAATATGCATGGGTGTCCCTGGAAAAGAAGGCAGCATATTGTGCTCCAAAATGTACTTTTTAGCATGAATGGTGCCATCCCAGAAGTGTAAGTTACCTTTGCCAAGGGCACTGACTTAACTTAATACCATGACAGACCTTTGCCTTTGGACTTGTTGCTGGTAACAGTCCAGGTGATCCTTCTTCAGTCTGGAGCACACTGCGTCCATTTCTCACCAAAAAAATGCCTGAAATACTGATTCCTCTGACCACAGTACACCTTTCCCCTGTGTGATGGTCCATCCCAGATGCCTCCGATCCCGGAGAAGTCGACGACGCTTCTCAACACTGTTAACATAGGGCTTCCTTTTGGCACAGTACAGCTTTAACTGGCATTTGTGGATGTAACTATGTATTGTGGTACTTGACAAAGGTTTGTCAAAGTAGTTCTTAGCCCCTGTAGATATTGCCTATAGATGAATGACAATTCTTGATGCAGTGCCGCCTGAGGGATCAGAGATCACGGTTGTTCAGCTTAGGCTTGCGCCCTTGTACTTTACGCACTGAAATTCTTCCATATTTCTTGAATCTTTTAATTATGTTATGCGCTGTTGAAGGGGAAATATACAAATATCTTCCTGTCTTTTTTTGAGGAACATTGTTTTTTAACATTTAACAACTGGCGATCTTCAGCCCATCTTTGTTCCTAAAGAACTAGACCTTTCTTGGATGCTATTTTTTTTGTACCTAATTAAAATAACAATCACCGGTTGACATCACCTGTTTCAAACCTCATCATTATTTAACCAATTTACCTGATTACTAGCCCTAAACTACTCCTCTCTAAACTTTTTGGAATGTGTTGATGTGTTGCAGTTCTGAATGACAGGAATGGATGTATATTTACAAATGAAATGAAGTTGACCAGACAAAACATGAAACATTTTGAGTTCATTTTGTCTGCTATTAAATACAAGTCAAAGTAAATTTGGAAATCACTACTTTCTTTGTTTATTTGTGTTTTTCATACCGTCCCAACTTTTTCTGATTTGGGGTTGTAGATTTATCCTTCAATTATTGTGATTGAAGAAAATAAAACTATTTTAAGTAGTTTAAGGAAGTAGTTCAAAGTAGTTTAAGGAAATGATAAAGAACATTTCATGTCTTTGCTTTATTTCTCTGCAGTCTGAATATTACCAATATCACAGAAGAAGATTGTGCTGCTTTGACTTCAGCATTTAATTCTAACCCGTCAAACCTAAAAGAGCTGAATCTGAGTGGAAATAAACTGGGAAACTCAGGAATGTCTAAAATCTGCCCTCTGTTGCAAAATAAGCGATGTGGATTGGAGAAACTGAGGTTTGTATTTTCACCACAGCTTTACTTATATCTGTTAATTTTGTGGAGCTGTTGAGTGTTTCATTCTGATTGGCTGATGAACATTCTAAGGTATGCAGTTATTTTTAGATTAACAAAGCTGAAATAGTTCCTGATCCTGAATAGTTTTGATGGCATTAAGCTGCCATGTCTCTATGTTGAATGATTTCAGTTATTTTACAGCTACAACAGTGAAAAATAATAGTAAAACACAACAGAACAAAGAAGCTAGTTCTACAAACAGAAGCACTTTAAGAACAAAAACCTGACGAATGTCTGAAATACAACATATGAAAATTGTCTTTAGCTGTGAACTGTAGTGTAAGCAAAATAAGTGACTTGGGTGCATTGATTTAATAGAAAATAATGCAGACCTGAGGTCATCCACTTCAAATTGTGCCAGCACTACCACATCTGGTGGTTATTAATTTCTAATAATTATTTTTTCTGTCATAAGTTTTTCCTTGCATATTTAATTACGATAAATACTGTAACTGAATTTGAAATACGCAAATGTGGTTTTAGTTTAGGTGGCTCCAATCAGTAGCTTGTCAAAACCTATTTATAAACCAAGTAAGATAAACAAAATAAACAATTATTAAACAATATGTTTTTTTACAGACTGTCAGACTGCAGTATCAGTGGAGAAGGTTATAAAGCTCTGGCTTCAGCTCTGAGATCAAACCCTTTACACCTGATAGAGCTGGATCTCAGAGGAAATGATCCTGGACAATCAGGAGTGAAGGAGCTCACTGAGTCACTACTGAATATATGTAATAAATTGACCATCAGGTGATTCAAAATAAATATTACAGATATTTTAATTGTACTTTAGCAAAAACAAAATGCTGTCTTGATGCAAGCAAAATGCTCTCTCTTTAAGGGTGATCACTTTTTAATATTAAAATTCTAATATTATTTCTTTAGGTTTTTGAGCAGTTCTGCTGCAGAGGAAGCGTGTGAGCATCTTACTAATGCTCTTGGTAAAAGTCCATTATTACTGACAGAACTGGATCTGAATGAAGAAATATTAAAAGATCTGGATGGAGAGAAACTCTCTGCACTTCTGATGGACTCTCATAGCAAAGTGGAGAGAATCAAGTAAGCATGAGTTTATACATTAGAACTTACAGTAAATTATATTTCAAAATGCTGAGTTGCTGAGTTGTTTGTTGAGTGTGTGTGCAGAATAATAAATAATGCTGTTTTTGTGTTTAGGCTGAATAATTGTGAGCTGACAGAGAAAAGCTGTTCAGTTCTAGCGACTGTTCTTTCCTCCAAAACCATCCTGAAAGAGATGAACCTGAACAACAGTCGTCTGCTGGACTCAGGACTCAGAGAGATCTGTGAGGGACTGAAGAATCCTGCGTGTGAGCTGAAGATACTCAAGTCAGTATATTTAACCAGCAAATACATTCCACACAGCTGCAATTACAGAACATTTATATAGTGTGTTGCTAACACTTTACAATAACAGTACATGAATGATGATGTGTTAATGTGTAAACTAAGCATTACTTTATTATGAACTAATGATCAGTTGATGTATGCGCTAATCATGAACTAACTTTAACTACAACATAAGTCACAAGAGTTCATGGGTGAATAATTACTTGTTAGTACATGAATGTCTGTTAATTAATGTATTAATTACCACATTAGTTTATGCTTAATTTAACCATCATGAATTCATGGTTGATAAAACCCCTAGAAAGGATGAAGATGTAACAATATGCTATTGTATAAGGTAACAGTCCAGGTAACAGTCCTTATACATTGATAGTCCATTTGAGTATTAGTAGACTGTCTGCTTAATATCTGTTAATACTGCACCTTTAACAGACATTTAACTGTGTTGTGGCAATTTTCTTTAAGGAGGCTCTCTCAGTGGTCAAGAAGACAAATTCTTATCCAAAGTGTCTTTTAAAGTTTTATTCTTTGCAAAGAAGGTCCGACAATCATACAGCAAAGAGTGAGACGCCAAAACAGAGTGTGTACTCTTTATCTAGTTTGTAATGCCCACAAGGTCATCAGTGACATACAAGACGAATCACAGTTACATCAGCACTCAACTTCAATTTTGACCATCTACAATTCAGTTTTACATCCCATCCGAACATGTAGCTTGCTAAATCACCATGTACCAATCCAGATCTTATCTAGTGATAAACAGATGGTAACATGGTTACACTTGGTCTAACTTAAACAGTACATTCATGGAGGAATAAAAGAACAGACCTTTATAATGTATATAAATGAATATATAAATGAATATAAGATTTCCACCACAACTGACTATAAGAAACTTTGCAAGTACATGTCAACTTACACTAACCCTAACCCCAACCTACTAAGTCTACTTATAATCTAGAGAGAATTTGTTGGCATGTAGATGCAGTGTAACTTGAATTCAACAAATAAATAATAATAAATAAATGATAATAAATAAATGAAATAATAAATAATAAAGTGTGACCATGTATAATTATATTGTGACTTTACTTGGAGGGGCAAATCATTATTAACCCATTCTTAACTACTCATGAACTCCTTATGCATGTCTGTCTAGAGTGTTTACACTTAATAACAATAGAAAAGTGTTCAGTCAACATCAACAGTTTAAACAAAGGAGTTCATGAGTAGTTAAGGATAAGTTATGGTGATCTGCCCCTCTAAGTAAAGTCATGACATAATTATACATTAACAGCTCATAAGTTCATGTTGGTTACATTTAGCTTAAATCTAAATACATTAACAACATGAACTAACAAGTAAATAATTGGTCGTTATTCACAAAAACTCATGTGACTCATGTTGTAGTTAAAGTTAGTTCATGATTAGCACATGCATTAATACATTATTATTCATGTACCATTATTGTAAAGCGTTGCCAGTGTGTTAAATATTCTATGTAAATGTAGACATAACATTTCTTTCTTCATTATTAATTTTATAATTTGTTATATTAACATTGATTATAATAAACATATTGTAAGAATGTATTAATTACATAAATGTTAATTATATTACTTTTATTTTATTACATTCAGGTTCAATAAGTGTGAACAAACAGAGGAAAGCTGTTCAGCTCTTGCTTCAGTTCTCAGTTCAGACTTCAGCAGTCTCAAAGATCTTGACCTGAGCAATAATAATCTGCAGGATTCAGGAGTGAAGCTGCTCTCTGATGGACTGAAGGACAGTAAACTGGAGAAACTCAGGTGAGCTGATGTCTGACAAATTAAATGTCTTGTAAATTTCAGTTCTGCATGTTTGTTTGAATAAAAACGGTGTTCCCTGTTCTAGTCTCTCAGACTGCAGCATCAGTGAAGAAGGTTATAAAGCTCTGGCTTCAGCTCTGAGATCAAACCCTTTACATTTGATAGAGCTGGATCTCAAAGGAAATGATCCTGGACCATCAGGAGTGAAGGAGCTTACTGATTTACTACTGGATACACAGTGTAAAGCAAAACTGAGGTCAGATATGATGTGGGAGAAAGTTATAAAATAAAATGCATGCTTAGTATGCAAATGTTTTGTTTAACAAATTCAGTTTCATCAAACTTGAAAGTGCATCAAATAACTATTAACACAATTTTTATTATAGCATATTAAAAAGTGAATTAAATTTAACTTCTTCTCTCCAGGTTTTTGAGTCCTGCTGCTGATAAATTCTGTCAGTTTGTGACTGGAATTGCGGGTAAAAACCCGTTACTCCTGAAAGAACTAAATCTGAGTGATCGTCAACTTGGAGACACAGGAGTTTATCAACTCTCTGCTCTATTGCAGGATAAACACTGTCAGATCAACACATTGACGTGAGTATAATGTCTTTTATAAATATTGACACTGTTTAACGGGCTATACGCATATGTCATGTCTCAGGCCACCAAAAAATATCCTGTAAAATGGGTGGCATAGTCGGCTCAATAGCGTAGTGGTTATTGCATTGACATATGGTGCAGTAGCACTTCAGGGTGTTCCGAATTCGAATCCTGGCTCGAGGACATTTACTGTCCCTAGCCCCTCTCTCTTTCCCACGTTGCTTCCTGTCTGAAATACTGTCCTATCCACTTAATAAAAGCAAAAAGGCCAAAAATAAATCATTAATAAAAAAGGTTGACATGACTTTCTATTTAATTTCATGAGGTTCCTTGAACAGCAATGACATAATAATATATTTAGAATCCAGTACATTAAATATAACTAAGTATTCTATTAGTTGTTCAAGCATAAAATGAGATGGAACAATGTTTAAATGTAAGTGTCTTGAGGAGCCACAGCAGAGCACTAAAAACCCACTGAAAATACTGTGGTAAAGTAAATGTTCAAATTATGGCACAATGCAACGTAACACAGTGACTCTTGTCTGACATGAGACCCACATTATATTGTGTCTCAATCAGGCAGTGCAGATCACTGATTTTGAAACAGAAAGATATTAAATGTGGCGAGTTTTGTGGCAAGTTAAAAGTCCCTTTGCATAGAGCCATAAGCAGTTCAGATGTATAATGTCTTTGTTTAGTAAAGAAGATTAAGAAATAAACTGAACAGTGTTTTCTTTTTTCTCTCTCTCGCTTTAGGCTGAATAATAACAGAATTACCGCAGAAGGTTGTGCTATTCTGATGTCAGCATTTAACTCAAACCCTTCACACTTGATAGAGCTCAATCTGAGTAGAAATAAACTAGGAGACTCAGGAGTAGAGAAGATCTGTTCACTGTTGAAAAATCCACAGTGCAGATTGGAGAAACTGAGGTGTGTATTTTAAATGGTCTAAAAGTCTTTTTGACTACCTGAAGACATTTCGATACTTTGTGAGAATTTGTATTTAATTGTTTTGTTTTCATTGAGGGATTTGTTGGATGTTTATAATGTTACAGTGTTTTATGGAATCATATTGATTTATTTAGATCTTTTGGTTGGTTAAAAAATAATAATACTTTATCAGTGTACTGTACTAATAGCATTTAATTTGGTATTTTGTTTCACAAGTATTTCACATTTTCAAACAAGTATTTCATTTTGTTTGTTTTTTCTTTGTTTGCAGTCTTTCAGACTGCAGTATCACTGGAGCAACTTATGAAAGTTTGACTTCAGCTCTTGAATCAAACCTGTATCTAAAAGAGCTTGATCTCAGAGGAAATGATCCTGGAAAATCAGGAGTGAAGAAGATCATTGATTTCCTGCAGGAGGGATTGAGTAAATTACAGAATATCTGGTATTAAAGCTTTTATATGTTTAAAACAGACATGGAGTCAGAAGTGTTCTACAATGTAGACATTGTATGGTCCATAAAAAATGTTAAATTCTGTTTAACTTCTTGTAGGTTTCTGCAGAGTCCTGTTGCAGAGGAAGCATGCAAGTATCTCACCAAAGTTCTGGGTAAAAATCCATTATTACTGACAGAACTGGATCTGAATGAAGAGAAATTAAAAGATCTGGATGGAAAGAAACTCTCTGCTTTTTTGATGGACTCCCATAGCAAAGTGGTGAAAATCAAGTAAGTTAAGTAAGAATAAAATTAAGTAAAAAAAAAAAAAGGTAATAATTTTAGACAATATGTGATCCTGGACCACAACACTTATGCTGCACGGGTATATTTGTGTGAATGATTTAAAAAAATGCATTGAGTCAAAAAAAGTTGATGGAAGATTTATCATATTTTAATGTTGTGAAGAGCAGAATTGACATGTGAGAATAGTGACAACTGAATTAAACATCAAAAGCTATTCAGCAAGCTAGAGAACAAGCCAATCATAAAGAACAGTTTTTTTAACAACCTTTTTCTTATGGATCACTTTATAATGTTGTATTGGATTAGTTACAGTACTGGCTAAATAGGCACTTGTTGTATGTGCTTCTGGATTTTGTTTCTAAGTCACAAATCCCTGCCCACACACTGGTAATGTCCTTTACAAATTTGTGTATAAAAGTTCACTAAACTGTAACTGAGCAAGTCAGAAGCCTCTGTGACAATAAAACGGCATGCCAAACTGAACTGAACTTGTGAGCTTGATTATATGAGCTCTCATAAATAAATGTAATTGATTATTTGTTCACGTAATTTAAGAGAGTTGTCTGATCCATTGGGAGCAGAGAGATATTTAGTATAAGTATGAAAAATAAAGTAGTCAGCATAAAAGTATTTCCCTGTTTCCGTATAATATTTCCAAGTTGCAGCATGTATGGTGAAAATAGAAAAGGACTTAATACGTAACCGTGCTGCACTCCATACTTTCATATGTACTGTTATACCTGACTACCTTACACAGCCAAAATGGTAATATTTGGCTAGATATTATTTCTGAACCATCTTAAGTGTCATAAAAAACCAACCTAATTTTTTAATCTATCAAAGGGGACCTTGGGGGTAATGAGATCCAGAACAACAGTTGTGACACAGGGACCAGTTTTGCATGTTATTTCTGTCTTGCTGCACTGAATGACTGCAATAGTTTTAGGAGGGCATTGTTGGAATCACAAATATGTAATCTGCAAGACCATCTAAATACTACATAATGTGAGTACATGTGAGCCAATAAGTGGTGTAGGAATTAATAATGCTGTTTTTGTGTTTAGGATGAATAATTGTGAAAAGCTGACAGAGAAAAGCTGTTCAGTTCTAGCTGCTGTTCTCTCCTCCAAAACCATCCTGAAAGAGATGAACCTGAACAACAGTCGTCTGCTGGACTCAGGAGTCAGAAAGATCTGTGAGGGGCTGAAGAATCCTGTGTGTGAGCTAAAGATACTCAAGTGAGTACATTCAACAATTAATTGACCATCACAGCAGTATTATATTGGATGAGTTCACTTTCAGAAATGGCAAAAGATTTCCATGTCTTTTTTCTCAGTTTAATTTTATTATCACTAAGTATTCTAATGAAAAGTAAATAAAATGTTATTGTAGAAAATGAAAAATATAGGATGTAACTTAATAAAACCTCTTGTTTACTATCAATTAATTAATAAACTCACATAGTATTTGTAGATTTAAGCCAAATGTGCTTACCTATATGTTCAATTCTAATAAGAGGTTCAATGTATAATGATTGTGTAAATATTGGATAATTTAGTGAAAATTTAAGATTCAAACTACGGTATAGCATATAATTTAAACCATGGTGTATTTTATTAGTCTTTCAGACTGTAGTATCACAGAGGATGGTTATAAAGCTCTGGCTTCAGCTCTGAGATCAAACCCTTCACACCTGATAGAGCTGGATCTCAGAGGAAATGATCCTGGACAATCAGGAGTGAAGGAGCTCACTGAGTTACAAAAGGATGGGTTCTTTGCAAGAGCGACGCTGAAAACACTAAGGTGAGTGACATTTAAATAAGATTAAGTACACGTTTAATTAACCTATTAAAAAATCCAAAAGGGGTAAACAACATAATCTTGTAAAAATAGACTATAATTAGCTAGATAACGTACATCTCCTGTCTCCAGGTTTTTGCGTCCTGCTGCTGATGAAGCCTGTAAGTTTGTGACTGGGATTGTGGGTAAAAACCCATTACTCATGAAAGAACTGAATCTGAGTGATCGTGAACTAGGAGACACACGAGTGAATCAACTCTCGGCTCTACTGCAGGATAAACACTGTAAACTTAATAAACTTGAGTGAGTATGAGTTTACATTTTTATTGTTCATTTTTAAATCAAATAAAACCCACAGATCCAATATAATGCAATAATTCTTAGTGATAACCTGAAATCTGCTGGAATCAAGTACTTTGTATTTGTATATGTCTTTTTTATTTTTTACATTTTAGGCTGCATAATTGTGGTCTAACAGAGGAAAGCTGTTCAGATCTAGCTACAGTCCTGAAATCAAACAGCAGTCTGAAAGAGCTTGACATGAGCAAAAATAATCTGCAGGATTCAGGAGTGAAGAAACTCCAGAGCGGATTAGAAAATACAAACTGCAGACTGGAGAAACTCAGGTGAGTTCAATGTTCAAATAAAATACAAATACAATTTCGATAAAACAAACACTGTGATTGCAATAGCATATATTTTATGTAACTTCAAACCACATCTTTAAAAATGTATTTAATTGAGCCTATAACTGTACTTTTATTCAAGTATTCTTGTTAATATCAATTTGTCAGTTAACCCAAATACCTGATAAACTGAATATTCCAGTTTAGGAAAATAATATATTAAACTACTTAAATGTTTATTTCATGCAAAGCAATTTCTTTATTTCAAATTTGCATTTAGCAAGTATAATAAAGTATAATAATTGCATTTTAATTATCTGATGTGTTTGCAGGTTAAATGATTGTAAGTTAACAGACAGAAGCTGTTCAGCTCTGGGTACAGTTCTGGGATCAGACACCAGTCTAAAAGAACTGAACATGAACAATAATAATCTGCAGGATTCAGGAGTGAAGCTGCTCTGCTCTGGACTGAAGGATGTAAAGTGCAAATTGGAGATACTGACGTAAGTTATGACACAACAGACAAAAATATGAACGCAAGATTGAGAGTGTCGTTTGAACATAAAAATTTAAACATAAAAAGTGTGGCTAATGAATGCATGCATGTCAAATGTTCTAATATATATGTCATTTTTTTGTGGTTTAAGATTATAATTGAATATGTAATGCAAGTAATGTTTTTTTTAAGAATGATCTTATTAAAATGCTTTTTCAAGTTAATATTTGAAGAGTGAACTCATAGCTAACACCTCTAAATGCTGTCTAAAATGTACTTCTAAAAATAGGCTTTTATTCTCAAGCTTTTGAGTATGTTCAGTAAATCCACTTTTATGGCAAAGAATATGATCTTGTCGTTGCCCATAAAGTGAAATAACTGAACATAAACCTAGGAAGCTGAGAAAAATGCTCATTTTAGAAGAAAATTACAGACAGCACTTACAGCATTTTGCATTTTAACTCTTCATTTGTAGAGAATTTGTGAGATTTCAGTTGTTCTGGTAACAAAACATAATTCAGTTCATAGTAATTTATGCTTAACTTGAGAAACTAATACATTTATGTAATATGACATATTCTAGTCTTTCAGACTGCAGTATCACAGAAGCAGGTTACGTAGCTCTGGCTTCAGCTCTGACATTAAACCCTTCACACTTGATAGAACTGGATCTCAGAGGAAATGACCCTGGACAATCAGGAGTGAAGGAGCTCAGATATTTACAGAGTCAAGGCTATAAACTCAGAACACTGAGGTGAGATGTGATGTAATCATACAAAATCAATGAAATGCAGAATATTTTTTGTAGAACTGTAAAAGGACCTGTAAGATTGGCTTTAGACCGTAGCAGTGAAAACTGTTGCAGTAAATGAGTTTGTATATGTCAATCCAAACATTCAAGTCATATATTCAATGTCCAGACTTGATCTGCAATGCAGTTACTTGCATCAAAAGACATTGAAAATAATGAAATAATTCTTTTTTTCCATCACTGATTTTAGTTAATATTTAAATTGAATACAATTTCAACTTCACTTCTGCAGGTTTCTGAGTTCTGCTGCAGAGGAAGGCCTTAGATCTTTGCCTAATGTTTTCACTGGGGACAAGTTATTGATAAAAGAACTGAATCTGAATGGACATAAAATAGGAGACAGAAAAGTGAAGAGTCTTACTGCTCTACTGCAGGATAAACACTGTCAGATCAACACACTGCTGTAAGTTTTATACTTTACTTTTTAAATGTCTATTAAATTGTTTATTAAAGAAGATTTTGAGATAAACTGAAGAATATTTCTTGATTTGTTTTATTTCTCTTCAGGCTGAATAATAACGGTATTACAGAAAGAGGTTGTGCTGATTTGACTTCAGCTCTGAAATCAAACCCTTCACACCTTAGAGTGCTGGACCTCAGTGAGAATAAAATAAAAAACACTGGAGTGAATCTCTTATGTGGTTTACTGAAGCATTCACACTGTAAACTGGAGAAACTGAGGTGAGAAAAATCAACAACAAAAAAGAGTTTTGGAATTTGAAGCAGAATAAGGACTGTTTTTTTTTTTTCCATTCTAGTTTGAAAGGCTGTTCTCTAACAGATGAAGGTTGTTCTGATGTGACTTCAGCTCTGAACTCAAACCCATCACACCTGAGAGAACTGAACCTTAGTGAGAATAAACTAGGAGTCTCTGGAGTGAAAAACCTCAGTGATTTACTGAAGCCACAATTCAAGCTGGAGAAACTACAGTTAGTATCATACACAAATGCATAAAGGCTCCCAATTAACATTCTTAAATTCAATTTCTCCTCCTTTTTAAATATTCTTCAGGATTTTGCTGGTGTATTAATGATTTTCAGTGCTGTTTATATTATGCATTTGATTTACATGTTTTGAACATTAGTTGCTGTCTTTATAACATAGTCATTGTCTTTTTCTGTCTTCAGTCTAAATGATTGCAGTATTACAGAGGAACAGTGTAAGATCCTGACTTCAGCTCTGAAATCAAACCCATCACACCTGAGAGAACTGAACCTCAGTGGGAATCAACTAAGAAACACAGGAGTGAATTTCTTATGTGACGTACTAGAGAATTCACATTGTAAACTGGAGAGATTGAGGTGAGGAATGTTCATACACAAGAATCAGAATAGTTAAAATAAAAACATTTCAATTCAGTATCTCAATTTAGGTCTGAGTTCATATAACAGTTCAATTACAGCAAAGTTATTCAGCTTTATTTGGGAAAAATAACCATTTCTCTTTTATCTTTCCTAGCCTACATGACTGTGGCATCACAGATGTTTCTTCTTTAACTCAGTGTTTTAAAAACACAAGAGCGCTGCAGTTTCTAAAAGAGCTTGATCTGAGCAAAAATAAAATAGAAAAATCAAAGGAGAAACTGATTCATGTGCTAAAGGACTCAAACTGTCAACTGAGGTCAGTAAACGATTGTTTGTGTTTTAAAAGTAAGCTATATTTCCCTCTGATACATAGAAAGTCTTTCAAGCTGTTGTGAAAAAGATGTCAAATTGTTCAATAAGTTGTTAAATATATTTTTTAACAATGAGTGACAAATAATTGTAAACAGAAACATGTTGTAATTCAAAGAAAATATATTAAACAGGAGTCGTAGCCCTTCTTTAGACACACAACCATCAAAACGAACACAATTTATGCTTTAAATGTATTAGAATTTATGAGAAATTAACCAGTGTCTACTTAAGTATTATTAAAATCAACTAGTCAATGCTGTATTTTTTTTCTTGTCTAATTTCTCCATATAGCATAGACAGCGATGGCTTAATAAATCGTATTGGCAGAGGGCTTAAATCTTTGGTGAAGTCTTCAGAACCAGCAGGACCAAATCAGGCATCATCAGGTGAGGATCCCCGCAAGAGCCTGTTAATATGCAAACTGCATCTATTAAGAGAAATGATGTATGATTATGCAGTATCGGCCTGACAATCTAAACTATTCATTATTCAAATTTGAACTCTCAACTGAGAATATCAGCAGCATGCACATTTGTTTGATTTACAAATTGAAACTTCTATACAACAATATGTAACAATAACAGAAGCACAATTTTGTTTTGCAGGTGAACTGAAGAAGAAAGAAGAGTCTGCTCAGAGCCCAGAGGAGTTCTTACAGCAGCCATCTGGCTCTGAAGTATAAAGTCATGATGAGAGTAGTTTGCCCGTCGTAGAATATAAGTGTTAAGTGTAAACCTTAAATAACTGCCATTTGTACAATCATTTATACCCTAATGTCAATGTTTGAATAACATTGTCTCTCTTACATTAAATGTACTTGCTGTACTATAAAATCTTTTTTATTTTTTTATTTTAGTCCAATAAAAAGCATTTACTGAAACTAAGTTGCCAAAATGACTAATTATTAGATTTTGTCTTCGTAAAATAAAAAATAAATA
Source organism: Danio tinwini (assembly GCA_903798205.1). NCBI lineage: Eukaryota > Metazoa > Chordata > Actinopteri > Cypriniformes > Danionidae > Danio > Danio tinwini. Next base: position 8,431,264 of record CAIGQZ010032594.1, read on the forward strand.
AATAAATAAGAATCGCCAGACTTGAAAATCTTGAATTTAACATTTAGTGGAACGGTCCTCAAACTCAATTCCTGGAGGGCAGCAGCTCTGTTGGAGTTTTCCTCCAACCCTGATCAAATACAGCTGATCCAACTAATCAAGGTGATCATGACTCTTTTAAACACCTTGATTAGTCGGATCAGCTGTGTTTGACTAGGGTTGGAGCAAAACTGCAGAGATGCGGTCCTCCAGGAATTGAGTTTACGACCTATGATTTAGTGTTTTAAGTCAAAACCATAGACTGTAAAAGATATGGACGTAGTATCCGTGACGTCACCCATAGGTTTATAAAGAACCTAAAAGAAGCTACCAGTAGGCATGGCCAACCGTTGTCATTTTGTTACCGTGTCATCGCACCAACCGGGGCATACCAAAGAGGCAAAAGAGGTGGAGCATGAGCGGAGCTACAGACGCATGAGAAACACTTAACACTTCATTACCTGGAACTCCTTTGTTTTCTGACCACATGTGCTTGGTTGTATACTATATCAATAAAGTGTTTAGACTTTTAAAAACTGTTTCATAAGCAACGTCATAAGCACAATGCTTAGTGGCTCAACGTATTACACATTGAGCCACTATAAGCATTGTTCTTATGATGTTTTTCAACAGGAGGAAAGTGTGAATTACTTCCAAACACTTCAGATATAGTCTGTGTTAGTAAATGCAGGGCTATTGATGAAATCCAGGCATAACATTGTATAACGCTTCAGACGACTGTTCTAGAGCCTACAGCTAATAAATCTGTCAGATTCTGGAGTGCATTACAGGTCTAAAGAACATTATAAATGATCTTAAATAAAACAAATACATTTACAGAGAAGGTATATAAGTATATAATTTCACTCACCTGGGAAACGGAGGCCATGTGAATGGTTTGTGAGCACAATTAAGTGCACACAGCATGCCATATCTGATAATTGTAAGAAATAATTTCAAAAGGCATCTGACTGTGTAAAGCCACATAAAACAACACAAAAATATGATGAATATGCCGAGATCAGCGGCTAATCAGCTGAGGTGACGTGATGGCGACCAAGGAGAGCTAGCTGTCACTTAAGTGGCCACGCCCTTAATTATGCAAACTTAATATACCTAATATAAAGGAAATGAATGAGTTATAAAAAAAACGTACCCCCCCTCACAGTTGTCATGAAGGGTAATAATAGCTATATGAACCAAAATAGTTCTTTGTACCAGGCTGTAAAGGCTTTTTTTTCTGCTGTAAAGTTGGCCATTTTAACAGTGGGCTCAATCGAAACTTGCTCTATTATGGAGCCAGGACTAGAGGAATTTCGATGAATTGCAGTTTCAGTTACTTACGTATGGGCTTCCTGAGGGAGAGCGGGAGGTTGCCGCTTGGGTCAAAAATCAGGATCGAAAAAAAATATGTGCGCAAAACACATAATAATAATAATATCAAAATCACCTTAGACAGTATTAACACATAGCAATACAAAAAGGAAAACAGTTATACAGTTGTTTTTAATCATCAAGCCCTTTAGTTCCACTCTAGGTCTCCGTGACCTCAGACCTAGTTAGGTGGCTCCTGAAATTGAGTTACAGAGAGACAAGCAAATGCACTGAACATTCTTATATTAAGCAATGTGTTAACTTTATTCCTTATTCAAATAATCATATTAATAAAGTAATGAGAAAAAGGATAAATGTTGATCTATGCTGGGACGGATTGGAAGGCAGAAATCCGAATCCATCATTAGTTAGTTAGTTAGTTAGTTTATTTATATAGCACATTTTTTACAACACAACGTTGCCCAAAGTGCTAAACACAATCAATACTAATTAAAATAAGTCCTACAGCACATACATAACATTTAAAACATAAGACAAACATTTAAAAGGCTCAAATGCTAAAGAACAAAGATGCCGTTTCAGGAGCTGTAAAAAACAAAACAAAGTTGGAGCGTGTCTAATATGGGGTGGAAGCTTGTTCCATTATTTTGGGGTGATAACAGCAAAAGCCCGATCCCCACTTTGCATACACCGGGAATATATACATGTGGAAGATCTACTAAATAAGATGGTGCCAGACCATTTAAGAGTTTATAAACAAAAGTGAATCATTTAAAATGAATGAATGAATTTATTTATTTAACAGGGACAATGCACAAAAATTACATTAACCTCAAAGAGAAAAGATGCATTGTGCCAGGTTGTAGCAGGATTTTTATTTTCCACCTGCAGTCCCTGGACAGGTAAAAATTAAAACAATAATAACCAATTAATTAAAAAAATCAGTTTAAAACATACAGGCATAAATCACATATAAACTATAACACTGACAAATCAAAAACATCTCACTGAGTGTGTACAAATTTGATTTGACAAAAACCACCTTCTAGTCAAGCGTGAAAACATTATTATTTGTACATGTAATTATTTCTGTTGGGAGATAATTCCATAGAATTGTGGCTTTATAAATGGAAGAAGAAAAAAAAAAGATTGACCAAAAGAGGTCTTAAGTCTAGGGACAATACATTACCCTCTTACCATAGAACGTGTCGTTCGCGATGTTTTCTCTAAAATTTGGAATAACATTTTTTTTTAACGATAGAGCAGAAAGATTGTGAATAATTTTAAAAACAAAACAAACATTGGAATATTTAATAATATTATCAAAACTTAAGAGACTATGTTTTTTAAAGATATTGCAGTGATGGTACAACAGAGGCTTTTTATTATGAATTGTAAGTACTCTCTTGTATAATGATTCCAACGGTGTTAAAGATGATTTACATCCCTGAGACCAGCTTGTTATACAGTACAACAAATGTGGAACAATCATAGTATTTAAATGCCAGAGGCCTCATAACTCAGAGAATCTCTGATATGTTTAACATTTCTTAGATTGAATCTCAGTGTGGTAGCAAGTTTTTTAATATGAGTTTTAAAATTAAGCTTTAAGTCCAACATGATGCCTAAATATTTGAATTCAGTGACCTTTTTAATACTTTGCCCATTTATAAAAATTTCTAAAACATTTCCAAATTTATACCTATTTGAGAATACATGGATACAGTTTTTTCAACATTTAAAGGGCACCTATGGTGAAAAATCTACTTTTCAAGCTGTTTGGACAGACATGTGTAGGTATAGTGTATATACTGTCATATTGGGGTGATATAAACACACTCAGTCCTTTTTTTTCAATTCAACAACATAAAACCGGTGAACCAATTGAACGTTTTGAGACCGACCGCAACTTGACGTAGGAGTGCTGATTAAACTGAGTGTTGATTAAATAATTATATTAATAATAATAATAATAATAATAATAATTATTATTATTATTATTATTATTAATAAAAATAATAATAATAATAATAATAATGATAATGATAATAATAATAATTTGTTATTGTTGTTGTTGTTATGTAAATAATTCTATTATTATTATTATTATTATTATTATTAATAATAATAATAATAATAATAATAATATAATTATTTAATCAACACAGGCGCATTCTAATTTAAAACAATTCCAACTTAATATTCATAACAGTGATGGGCAAAGTGCTGTACTATCTGTCAGATTTCCATATTTTAGTCTTGCTGTATTTTATTGTTTTTTGCACTGACATGCATGTGCGATGGAGCGTTGGAAAGACGGAATCAATTTTGGAGGCGAATAGATTTAGAAACGGGATGTTCTGTCTTTCCACCAACAAAACTAACATATAAATTAAATGTGATAAATACGTTACACAATTGCTAAATAAATTAATGTCTTGCAAAAACTAGGCTATGCTACAGCCATTTATAGGTTACATTTAATATCAAAAGATTATTATGAAACAGCAAGTAAACACATCAGTGCCTACGAAAGAATATGCCTGATAAATTCCCATTGACCTGTCTTATTCCGCTATGTGGCTCATATAGAAATTAACATAATTATGTCGAAATAACGACTTAATTATGTCGAAATAATGACTTAATTATGTCGTTATAACGAGAAAAGATCTCGTTATAACGAAAAAAGATCTCGTTTTTACGAGAAAAGATCTCGTTATAACGACATAGCTGAGTGGGAAAAAAATATGTGTGTGGCAGCTATGCGTTTCCGTACCAATAAATCCTACGAAGAAGATGAAAACGAAAGCGATTAAAAAACAACAGCAGATGAAAATATAACTTAGCCTACATTTAAAAAAACTACATGTCTCCGAGAACGTTGCTATATCTTAATCTCACAGATTAATATCTTATTTTAGCACAAGACAAGATAATCTCACAGAGTTTTATGTACAGGGTTTCTGCTGGGTCTTAAAACGTCTCAAATTGAAAAATCTAAATTTAAGGCCTTAAAAAGTCTTAAATTCCCTGTTCTAGGTCATAAATATTTTTGCATAGGTCTTATTTTTCCGATGTTTATGTAACGCTACATCTATTGCTCATTTCAATTCTTTTTTGTTGTTGTTGCTTGGTTTTCGTGGTGTTGTAGTTCTTTATTTCACTAGTCCAAATGTAATTTGCGGTATTACAATTACAAATGAGACCACAATAGCCAGTCAGCTTTCTGTTACTGAACTCAGTGCGCGCGGCGAATGTGATGTAATCGCTGTGTTTGCTAAGATTCGCTTTGGTGCACGCGGCATGATTTCGGCTGGCGGAGCGCACAGAATTTTTTGAGACTTGGGGGAATACTTTGCGCGGCTCTGCATTTAATTTGCGTTAAATATGAAACGCTTTGAAGAGATTTTGTCTAAAACAAGTGCGACTGTACAGACATCTTTATGATCCGTCCATGCGTGATCATAGAGATAACCAAATGAACAAAATTTTTGGGCTAGAAATTGCAACAGCAGTGGAAAGTTTAGAAAGGTTTAGAAAAACTTGAGGGATAGGTTTGTTAAAGCCAATGTAAGGTCCAACCAGTTAGTCCAACAACATTATCTACTAGTGGATGAAGGTTTATTGCCTGTTCGGTCTTTCCAGTACACAATGTTGATTTACTTTAAATTGAACTCATATCTGACTCCATTTTTAGTATGAGGTGGTTTAGAATATTAACATATTCATTATCGTTGTATCTGACTCCAATTATAAAACATTGATAAGATTATTTTGTTTCTTTTAATATTGCTTTAGATTAGGATTGAATATTCTCTTCGAGATTTGTTATTGTATGTTATTCTCGTTCATTCGGATTCCTGTAACATCCTGAGTCTTGTACCGGCCGAGTACAATCTCTTAAGCACAAACTTGTTAGTCTTGGTCATTAAACAGAGGCGGCTAACCACTATTTTAAAAAGAAAGAACCCTACTTACTCAGACTAGAATATTTGTTGTGTGGTCCCCATAGAGCTGCTATCTACTAAATCAAGACAAAACTATTTAATCTTACCATGATCATTACTATAGAATTGGGCAGACCAATTTACTTAAATTATTAATAACTTTAAATAATCACTATATGATTTAAATAGTATTATAAGTTTGTAGATGAAGGCCTACCCACATTTAGATTAGTCTCAACAATCCTTTGTTGTTCTAAATAGAAAACCCATTATTGGCCTTTTACAGTCTAAGTATACTTGAATTAATACCAATGTGTTAGTCGGAGCTCTAAGATCATCGTATAGCGTGCCATGCTGCTCCGTCTATCGTGTCTTAGTCCGTTACTAACCTATACAGGGGTTTGCGGTGTTATGGACTTAACGTAATCTACTAGAGATAATAACATGAGATCTGTTAAGAGTAATTCAAAACAAAACAATTTATTAGTCAGATAAATGTGGATTATGCCAATTCATTCAGTCAGTTCATAAACAATCAATACAAGACATCAAATTCTCAAAGATAAATCCAAGATCAAAAGATGCATACCTGACATCAAAATATACATAGAGTGGAGCATGAGAGCTCCACGCTATGGGCTAATTTGGGTACAGAATCGCGTCGAACATTTAGAAACTTTCCCTTAAGTAGTCAAACCAAGAACCTGCTCGAGGAAAGGGGTGTGTTGAATAACAAAAGGCATTTGCATTTAGTGACATTAAATCTGAGGAGTTTCTGCCTATAGAAAATAACTGGTCATTTGAATATAGGCACACCCTTAGCTGTGGTTCAAAAGATATCTGAAGTTATATATCTATTATTTTGATTATGTCTATTTCAGAGGGAATGAGACCATTGTACCAGTCGCACTGAGACATTTCAAATGATATCAGACATGATAGATAAAGTCACTTGCATTGATATAGAACATTCATACTTTGAAATGACCATTTTGTGTGAGTTAGGAGAAAGAGGGAGTGGGTGAACAGGGGGTTTTATGAGATGTTTCAAATGTAAATGAAGGAGAGGATTGAGCTGACTTTCCCGCATTCCCACCTGGTGGGTTATGGAGCCGATTGTCTCTGTTGTTTTTGTGGTATCTCAAGTCTTACACCAAAAAGAGAGGCCATGTCAAAAGTGGAGACCCAGATGGTTTTAATATTACAGAATATGTTTGTCATAGGTTTTACAGTGATGTATATATTACAATTTTGAATTTACAAAAAATTTAATAGTTACAAACTAAAATTAAGTAACAAATAAGTTCTTTGATAACTGGAAAAGAATATTTGATATTACAATATACTGATGCCTTATTTCTAGGCTTTACTGGTGATAATGGTCAGGAATGTTGGACCATTATTGCCTTTTTAGCATATAACTAGAAGACAGAAACTAGCCAGACATTAAAGTGTGAATTGTTAAGTAGGCAAAATAAAAAAATGCCAGTATTTTTAGTCTACTTTTTTTTTTTTTGCTTTTATTCTTTCCATAATAAAAAATAATTGAGATGTGAAAAAAAGCAAGTGAGGCATCAAAGTTTGATTTAAAAAAAATCTTGAATGGTTATAAAAATCCTTATAATCATTAAAATCATTTATAAAAATAATAAAAAATATTAGTTAAAAAATATTGAACGATATTAATGATATGACGTAGTTCTTGAAACTTCCTACTTCTCTGTTTATCCATCTGACTTTATGGTGGGTTTCTTTTGACTGCCCCCTGTCATTTTAAAGACCATTGTTCGTTTGAGGTGCGCATGCAGTCAGCGGAGGTGGACAATGTGTTGTCAGGTGAAAGTATATATCAGCCTTAAGATGTTTGTTTGTTTTTGTTTTTTTCTGTAGCTCAATGATGCATCTAACCTGTCTCCAGTACTGTTCAATTTTAATACATTTACCGACTTGTTGTAGAGAGGTTTTGGCCATTTCCAGACTGATTTTCAGACTGGTCTTAGCTGGTCAGGCTGGAAAATGACCAGCTAAAACCGACTTGATCAGCCTGATTTAAGGTGGACATAGCTGGTTTTGGCTGGGCTCCCAGCCTGGCTAGGCTGGTCAAGCTGGTTTTAGCTGATCATCACCCAGCCTGACTAGCTAAGACAAGGCTGGAAACCTTCCTGGAAATGGCCAAACCCCTCTAAAACCAGGCTAGTGGACCAGCTAAAAGCAGCCAACCAGATTAGGCTGCTTTAGGCTGAATTTTTTAGTAGGGGTGTTCAAGAGCCGTGTTTGATCCGCTGCTAAATTTCCCGCGATGGTTGGACTGAGCCAGAAAAACATGCACACAGAAACTTTCAGTGTTTTAAATCATGACTATTGTTGTTGGTTTCAAAATGTGTCATAAGTGTAGGCGTACAAGAAAAAACTATTGATAGTTTGTAAAATGCACTCTGATCTCTGTGGAAACAATCATTTTAATCTGCTGTGTTTAGCTAGCCTAATTGTTGTTTAGCATAGACAAGCAAAAATATAGCCTTGTTTTCAGAAATCATGTCCAAATTAATTCCCTTAAAACAAATTTAATTAAAACAAGCTAAATTATCTGCAAATGGTGTAAGCAGAATACAGGGAGTGCAGAATTATTAGGCAAATGAGGATTTTGACCACATCATCCTCTTTATGCATGTTGTATTACTCCAAGCTGTATAGGCTCGAAAGCCTACTACCAATTAAGCATATTAGGTGATGTGCATCTCTGTAATGAGAAGGGGTGTGGTCTAATGACATCAACACCCTATATCAGGTGTGCATAATTATTAGGCAACTTCCTTTCCTTTGGCAAAATGGGTCAAAAGAAGGACTTGACAGGCTCAGAAAAGTAAGAAATAGTGAGATATCTTGCAGAGGGATGCAGCACTCTTAAAATTGCCAAGCTTCGGAAGCGTGATCATCGAGCAATTAAGCGTTTCATTCAAAATAGTCAACAGGGTCGCAAGAAGAGTGTGGAAAAACCAAGGCGCAAAATAACTGCCCATGAACTGAGAAAAGTCAAGCGTGCAGCTGCCAAGATGCCACTTGCCACCAGTTTTGCCATATTTCAGAGCTGCAACATCACTGGAGTGCCCAAAAGCACAAGGTGTGCAATACTCAGAGACATGGCCAAGGTAAGAAAGGCTGAAAAACAACCACCACTGAACAAGACACACAAGCTGAAACGTCAAGACTGGGCCAAGAAATATCTCAAGACTGATTTTTCTAAGGTTTTATGGACTGATGAAATGAGAGTGAGTCTTGATGGGCCAGATGGATGGGTCCGTGGCTGGATCAGTAAAGGGCAGAGAGCTTCAGTCAGACTCAGACACTGCTGCACGCAATGTTGATGGTAAACAGATTAAAACACTGACAGAATCCATGGATAGCAGGCTTTTGAGTGTCCTTGCAAAGAAAGGTGGCTATATTGGTCACTGATTTGTTTTGGTTTTGTTTTTGAATGTCAGAAATGTATATTTGATGTTATATTGGTTTTACTGGTGAAAATAAATCATTGAAATGGGTATATATTTGTTTTTTGTTAAGTTGCCTATTAATTATGCACAGTAATAGCCACCTGCACACACAGACATCCTCCTAAAATAGCTAAAACTAAAAACAAACTAAAAACTACTTTCAAAAATATTCAGCTTTGATATTAATGAGTTTTTTGGGTTCATTGAGAACATGGTTGCTGTTCAATAATAAAATTAATCCTCAAAAATACAACTTGCCTAATAATTCTGCACTCCCTGTAAAATTGCTTCAAATCTGAAGATGAGAAAATGTTAATTTTAGAAAATGTAGCACTAAGGGCAAACACTATGGCATCCATATCAAAATATTTTTTTACAGCTGAAGCTGAGGCTGTATTTTTGTCTCTGGAACAAGGAAAAAAACACAATTTTATTATTTTTACAGACTCCTATCTTGTCTATTAGGATTAAAGTATTTTAAACTGGAGCATCCTGTTTTTATCATTGACATTTTTATCATCGCATATGAACTACAGAGAAACCTTTAGAATATAATTTTCTGCTGGATCTCAGTACATGGTGGCCTTTCTGGAAATGAACAATCAGACAATGTTGCCAAAACAACCAACAGGAACAATGTGTGCAAGATCAAGATCCCATCCATCAAAAAAGCTAGATTCTAAGCAAATGGCATGCAGAATGGGATCAGTGCTAAATAAATTTACTTTTCGAAATCCAGCACATTCCGTTTTTTTTTTTTTTTAACACAACATATCGTATTGGACACAGGAGAGTCAATCGTGGACATTTACTCCAAGTTCCTCCAAAACATAAATATTGCACACAAACCAAACTGTGAAATATACTTTTGGATTGCCAAAGTTTTAATGTTTAGACAACAATCTTTAGATTTTTTGACTTTGAAGGAATTATTTTTAAATATGAGTCCTTCAAAAATAGTAGAATTTGTAACAAAAGCAAATATTAAAAAACAGTTTAAATGTTTTATCTTATTTAATGTATTATTTATTGCAACTGATGCCTTTTTATCGTTATAAACCTTTACTTTACTTTTATTTGCCAGATGAACACGTTAATTGTGTGCTATTTCTCATCGGTTACCACTTAGTTTTAGAAGAACTGCATAAGATAAGATAAGATAAGATAAGATTAGATTCAACTTTATTGTCATTACACATGTACAAGTACAAGGAAATGAAATGCAGTTTAGGTCTAACCAGGAGTGCAAAAGCAGCAAGTGCAGGATACAGGTATAAGTTATAAAGTGCAGTTATAGAAAAACTATGGTGATATTTACAAATGGATGTACTATGAACATTATATACAGGTTGTGTTAGCTATGAACAGAGATTTACAATAGATGGATAAATGTACAGGTTGCTATTAATAATTAGAAGTGTGCAGATAGATAAACATAATTACAAATGTATATGTACAGTGGGTGTGTACATAATTTACAAATGTACATGTGCAGTAGGTATGTACAGTTCAAATAAATGAATCAGTGCAATGAATATGTGCAATTTTTAAATGTGCAAATGTTAAGTGGTGCAGTGATTATAAGGAGTCTGAATTATGAGGAGTGTGGGGGGTGTATTAGGGGGGCAAAAAGTCAGTGGAGGGCAGAGTTTAAAAGGGAGACAGCTCTGGGGAAGAAGCTGTTCTTTAGTCTACTGGTTTTTGTCTGGGGGAGCCTGAAGCGCCTGCCAGAAGGCAGGACAGAAAACAGTCTGTGAGCAGGGTGAGAGGAATCTTTAAGAATACTGCGTGCTCGGCGCAGACAGTGTTTCCTCTGGATGTCCTCTATGGCTGGCAGTGTGGTCCCTGTGATGCGTTGGGCAATTTTCACCACCCGCTGCAGCGCCTTAAGCTCCGCAACAGAGCAGCTTCCATACCAGACTGTGACACAGTTCGTCAGGATGCTTTCTATTGTACAGCGGTAGAAGTTCACCAAGACGGCTGATGACAGCTGGTTCTTCTTAAGTTGCCTTAAGAAAAATAGCCGCTGGTGAGCCTTCTTGACCAGGCTGGAGGTGTTGGTGGTCCAGGAAAGGTCCTTGAAGATGTGGGTCCCCGGGAACTTGAAGGATGAGACAGGCTCGACGGCCATCCCATTGATGTGGATGGGATCATGTGAGCCTGTTCGTCCCTTCCTGAAGTCCACAATGAGCTCCTTGGTCTTGTTGGTGCACCACGTGGCCAGATGCTGTATCTCCTCCCTGTAGGCAGTCTCATCATTATTGCTGATTAGACCAATCACTGTGGTGTCATCTGCAAATTTGTGCCTTATTGTGTAACTTGTAAATTGTGCCCAAATTTGTGTAACTTGTGCCTTATTGCACAGTACATCACAGATAATTGCACTTTTACTGCACCAAGATAATTTTTTTTTTATCTGTGGGATTAATCAATTGGACCTAGTTACTGCATTTAAGAAAACATTATTTTAGTCAAGTGTTATACAACCTGATAGCGTTTATTTATTTATTTGTTTGTTTTGGTTAAAATTTAACCAAATATGAAGAAACAATTTAAATCTTAATAGAAATAAATTAGCTAGCAGAAGTTAAAATACACCAGCATTAAGTTAAAATTGAATTTAAATACAGAAACAACATTATTATACATATATCAAATGTAAGATTACAGCAAACAAATGTTATATAAAAAGATTCCTGAAGGGATAGAGAAAAAGCACTTTTCGATCTTATTCATTAAAAATGATGTAATATATGTTATTATTACATTACTGGTAAAAAAAGGAAAAAAGTCGTTCTCCTTGTCTGGCTGGTCCTCTTGTTAATGTGTTCTGCCTCATTTTTGCCTTCCGTAGCGGACCTGGTGGTCTGACCTGGGTCCGTGTACCTTCCGTTCATTTGATTAATCCTTTTATTCTTGAAAACGAAACATCAGAAAAAACAGTCAATATTTCGTTTTTCTGTTTATTCTGTAGGCTCAAAAAAACAAATCTCATCTGTTATTTTGCTTATTAACTTATAACGGAATATTAAAACAAGCAGAAAACCAAAACGAAATAATGAGTCAAAAAACTGTACATCTATTTGTTTATTCGTTTGATCAAAAAAAACGAACACAACGTGGGCGTGCATCATTTGTTTACCAGTTTTAAACAGAATAAAGCAAATGAAGAAAACAGCCGTTTTTCGTTTTTTCTTTTGCTCACAAAAAAACTAGATTTTGGCTGGATTTTCGTTTTTTAGTTTAGGGTAGGAAAACGGATAAACGACTTTAAGTTTCATTATACACATGTAGGCGTGCTGAAATGCCCATTTTTCTCTGAATGGCCAACCAAATCTGAGCTCCTGACATCGCCCTCAAAATATTAGTCCTCTGCGATCCGCACCCTTTCAATTATTGTTTTATTATTTAAAATAAGTTTACATATTCTATCATTTGAACCAAACACAGTTAGCAGGCTTACATTCATTGCGTATGTAAATGAAATAAAACGTAAATTAGTGGTATAATTAGACATTTCCATTAAAATAAATTTATAGTTCGCTGCCAAATGTCTTGCTGCAGCACCTGATGCTGAGCAAAGATAGTCATTTCCGAGCAGCACCTGGTTTGCATAATCGTTTCTTTTTATTATTATTGTTTACTTATTTTTTTAATAGTTGTTAGGACTAGAATAAAAACCTTGGGCCCTGGGGCTATGACAAATGCTACTATTTGTTTTTATTTTATTTCCTCCTATTTAATTACTATTTGCCTATTTTAATTTTTTATTTGATAATTAATACTATTTTATTGCAAATCCAAAGTAGGCCTATCTTGTTATTATTTTTTGTTGTTTTTATTTTGTTATTGTTGCTGTTATTATTATTGTAGCAGGGGCATAGCCACGGGGGTGTCAGGGTGTGCCGGTGCCACTCAGTGGCATTTTGCACACCTAAAAATAGATGAAGAATACATATTTATGCATGGGCTTAGGCCTGAAGCCTAGTCCGCACTCAAGCACGCGCACTTGCACGGGTAAAAGTAATGATTATGAATGTGCTGGAGGAAAAGAAAACATTTTAATTATTTGTTAATAAAACACTGCAGCGTTATTCTCAGTCAGTGTACAGGCGGAAAAAATGAAGATTGCCGACGCTGCACATTCAAAAAGTTTCAATTGGTTTTAAGGTGTGACGCGCTATAGCCTATTTCACGAAGGCTGAAGGTCTCCAAATACAATGTCTTCTGGAAGACCGTAAAACCTGAATACATAGTTACATAATAGAACTAACTGAGAAGTCAAATCGAGTAAAGAATAGTGCCCACCTTGCCTGCCTGGGATTCAATCTTTTCGCTGAACGAATGTACTCCAAGTTCTTATGATCGGTGATTACCGTGAATGGATGTTTAGCTCTCCAGGACTGCTCTGACATGGCTGACATGTTCCTCCAAGGAATCTGAATAAATCAGAATATCATCAATGTAAATCACTATCCATCTGTTCAACATATGGCCCTGCTTAATTCTAATCAGGTTGTAAGCGTTGCGTAAATCCAACTTTGTGAAGTATTTGGCTGAGCGTAATTGTTCTAGAGCTGCTGGGACCAAGGGTAGTGGGTAGCGATACTTCACTGTGATCTCATTTAAACCCCTGTAGTCGATGCATGGGCGTAATCCGCCATCTTTTTTTTTCACAAAGAAGAAACCGGCCGAAGCTGGTGATGTGGAGGGCCGTATGAATCCTTTTTTAAGCTCTTCTTGGATGTAGGAGTTCATGGTTTCGGTTTCAGTTTGGGATAATGGAAAGATTCTTCCACGAGGGGGCAGTGTACCAGGCAGGAGTTCAATGGCGCAGTCATACTCACGATGGGGTGGTAGTTCAGTGGCTTTCTGCTTACTGAACGCCTTGGACAGGTCTGAGTAACAAGAAGGGATGCCTTGGTCCGACGACTCTCCTATTGTCGTTATTACGGCATTAATTTGTACTGGAACAGATCTCAAACATTTAGTCAAACACTTCTCACTCCATCTCTCAATTTAATTTTCTTTCCAGGAAATGTGAGGATTATGGATCTGTAACCAAGGTAAACCCAAAATTACGACGTGCTTGCGAGAATGGATGATATAAAAACTTATCTCCTCTTCATGAAGTGAGCCAGTTCTGAGGGAAATCTTAGAAGTGTGGTAGTTCACCTTACCCTCCCCTAGAGGGCGTCCGTCTATCGCCGTGACTGCTAGGGGAGAATCACAGGACATAAAGGGTATGGCGTGTTTGAGGGCAAAATTATAATCCATGAAATTTCCAGCTGCACCCGAATCAACCATGGCTATGGCATGTACTATTACTTCGTCCACAGTGAGGGTTATAGGCACATTTAAACTCTTATTATTGAATGAGAGAATAGTAGAACTCACCGACAAAGCTTTGATAGCTGGTTTGCTCGGGCAATGAGCTTTGAAATGACCCGGATGACCACAGTACAGGCATAGACTTTGTTTAAACCTTCGTTCACGTTTTTCTGGAGACAGTGTGGTGTTAGTAGTCAGGTGAGGGCGACCTCTGCTGGCCAGTGAGGGGAATGACTGGACCGAGTCTGTGACACCATGTCCTATGGGCGAAGGGAGCACAATTGTAAACTTGACGATCGCTAAAACTGAACTGTAAAAATACTTTGAAAGCAGATTACAGCTAAGAGAGATTACCTTAATGCTTTTTTATTTTTAATAATTCCGACTTTGAATGTTAGAATGTTCTAAATGAATAGGGCATAGGGGGGATACGTGAGAATAGAACACAGCCAGGAACTACGTTTCTAACCACAGCTCCAGAGGTGTCGTTTCAAGTGCTCATTTGCAACGCAGTTTGCAAATGTTCGTTGGACCGATGGATTTGGGAAACGGCAAATCAACAAACTCTCTTTGTAACGACGGAACTTTGCGACCTTTCTTGGCTAACGATGGTTTTGGGAAACTCCTGGTTAGTTAAACAAAGTGATAATATAAATAGAATTAAAATTAAATATTTACAGTTTCAAAGTAGTCTGTATTGTAACTGTATTCACTATAAATGACAAAATCATCCATTGCTCCGGTCACGGTTTCACGTTTAATCAAGTGATTTCAATGAGCCAGGACAGCCTTTACAGACTCTTTGCAGTAGCCTATCGAGAAAAGAGACTGTGGGTGTGCATCAGAAAAACTGGGTGTGCCTCATTTATTGTCAAAATATTGTGCAAAAAAAAAAACTTGATTAATATTAACATTTTGTAAAAAAAAGAAAATAGGCAAAGATGCGCTTTCTCAGCGTCACAGCAATAAACTGGCTACTTGACACGAAAATAAAGCCATAAAATCAAATGAAACTCTTTGAATGTGCAGCGTCTCTTTTTTTTTTTTTTTTTTTGCCTACACCGACTGAGAACAATGCTGCATCATTTTATTAACAAATAATTAAAATGTTTTCTTTTCCCTCAGCACATTCATTAATTTTGCCGGTGCACGTTTATTTGCCAATATAAGTTATAAAAATGCGTTGCTCTGATCATGCAAGGATCATGATGCATAATGCACCCACCTTTTAAAAATATTAAAGCTTGCCATGGGCTAGGCCTA
>CAIGQZ010032594.1:8451651-8476873 GCA_903798205.1 Danio tinwini
AAAAAAAAAAAAAAAGATCCTTATTTTGACGCATTTCCGGCAGTTTCGCTCATTAGTAAAACGAAAGCAACGGACATGTGAAGCAGAAAGCACGTGAATCGTTTCTGTTACCTTCCAAATCCTGCCGAAAGCATTGGCTGTAAGTTTATTTGAATGTTTAATCTGTTTTATTTTATATTGTAGTAGAATATGTTCGGTTTAAATATATGATAAAAGATGATTGTTAGTGCTGGGTCCGTGTACACTTCAGACCTGTCAATGAATCTGCATACATTTTGTATCTTAAACTGATAATAACTTGTCGTAACATTTATAGTTAATATTCTATATTTCTTTCATTTCATTTATAGTTTTACTCGGTTCAATGGCTACTGAGTTTGATTGTGTGAATACATTACACGATTAAAGGAGCAAGACGCTCATATCCTGGCTCTTGAACAGAGTTTGGCTGGCTGTTTATTTATATTTCACGCGAAGAAAGCATACATATAAAGAGAACAGTATACTGATGTTTCGTTTTCTAGAATAAAAGGAATAATCAAATGAACAGAAGGTACACGGACCGACCTGCCACGGTGTATTCTGTCATTTGTGATGCACAGATGAGCTAAATATTGCACACTAAACGTTGGTACACTATAAATCGATGTATGTAGGCTAATCTTAAACATAGAAGTTAGAGAGACTTGAGTTATATTACCCCGACCTCAGAAAATACGAAGCCAGAAGCTATTAAAAGCGAAGCTGAACATGCACTTTCCAGAATCTGAATCTCATCACTAACGAGAAGTTTAAATGGAAATACCCAACATGTGCACACGTCCCGTAATGGAACACGATTTACTAAAAGTTCTCAATTTGGAGCTATTCGGAGTTACTCAATGAACTTGAGTTAAATCCATTTCGATGTTCTGCCAGCAGTGGAAATTTGTCATATGTTATTTCAGTAAAGTGCGGTATAGACTAGGCTAACTGCCAAACAAACAAACAAACAAAAATAGAGTTGACAATAGTTTAACATTTTCCTCATAATGACAGGTAAGAAATATTAAATATTTTCTCGAAACGGTCTTCTTAATAAATGGGAAAGAAGTGTAACATTTTATGTTAATTATAGCTACTGAAACAAGCATTTGTAACACGCGTTTGAAGGTATCAAACTTTGCCGCGGGATTTTGTTTTTGTCAGCTGAAATTATGAAAACACTACGTGCGCTTTTTTTCCTTCCGTTTTATTTCAAGCCAAATGTTTATTAGTGCAACTGTTAAAATTACAGTAAACTTGAAGCAATGATGAAATTACATCCCTAACGAATAACAAACTTAATAGTAACCATTGTTTTTTTAACATATAGAGTTGAAGTCAGAATTATTAGCCCCCATTTTAATTATTATTATTATTATTATTATTATTATTATTTTGAATATTTCCCAAATGATGTTTAACAGAGCAAGGAAATTTTCACTGTAAGTCTGATAATATTTCTTCTTCTTGAGAAAGTCTTTGTCTTATATCTGCTCGAATAAAAGCAGTTTTTATTTTTTATTAACCATTTTAAGGTCAAAATTATTAGCTCCTTCAAACTATATTTTTTACGATTGTCTACAGAACAAACCATCATTATACAATAACTTGCCTAATTACCCTAACCTGCCTAGTTAACCTTAATAACCTAGTTAAGCATTTAAATGTCACTTTAAGCTGTATAGAAGTGTCTTGAAATGTATCTAGTAAAATATTATTTACTGTCATCATGGCAAAGAAAATAAATCCGTTATTATAAATTAGTTATTAAAACTATTATGATTGGAAATATGTTGAAAAAAAAGAACAGGGGGACTAATAACAGTCTTCAACTGTATATATATTTGACATGATTAACCATGGGTTTTATAGTAGAACTGTGGTTATAGGCTGCAAACATCATTTACACTTTACACAAACATCATTTACACAAACACTTACCACTTAAAGTTTTAACCGAGGTGAAAATCTCTCTCTTTAGATGACACATTTGTTTTTATACATGTTTTGCTGTCGATACTAACCAAATATTATTTTCTCTCATCAGTGTAATATGCAGTTTAAGCTGATCTGGTGAATGTTTACACAAACCAGTGTTAATCTGCAGTATGTCAGAGGAGTGAGGAATGGACTCTCCATCTGAGATTAGTCTCTCAGAAGACGACAGGTCAGTGAATCATTTTCTTTTCTCTGTGAAAAACAAAACTTTAAATATGTTTACATCTAATAGTATTTTAAAATTATGACATCCCAAAAGCTTTCATTTAAAAAAAAAATACATGGCCTACGTGACAACAGGGCTTGTGTACAGTTTGAATTATTCTACCTTTTGTTGTTATATAGGACAATATTTTGTCGTGATACAACTATTTGACAATCTGAAATCTAGGGGTTTAGAAAAATCGAAATATTGAAAAAATCACCTTTTAAGTTTTCCAAATTAAGTTCTTAGCAATGCATATGACTAATAAAAATATATGTTTTAATTACCAAATTAATTATATCAAAATATTTTTGCCATAAAATTAAAATCATTTTGACTCATACAATGTTTTTTTTCCAAATACAGTTAAAGTCAGAATTATTAGCCCCCCTGAATTATTAGCCCCCTTGTTTATTTTTTTCCTCAATTTCTGTTTAACGGAAAGAAGATTTTTATAACACATTTCTAAACATAATAGTTTTAATAACTAATTTCTAATAACTGATTTGTTTTATCTTTGCCATGATGACAGTAAATAATATTTGACTAGATATTTTTCAAGACACTTCTATACTGCTTAAAGTGACAATTAAAGGCTTAACTAGGTTAATTAGGTTAACTAGGCATGTTAGAAGAATTAGGCAAGTTATTATATAACGATGGTTTGTTCTGTAGACTATCGAAAAATAATATCGCTTAAAGGGGCTAATAATTTTGACCTTAAAATGGCTTTTAAAAAATTAAAAACATTTTTTTTCTAGCCGAAATTAAACAAATAAGACTTTAAGAGTTATTTAAAAAAGAAAAAAAGTCAAAGGGGGCCTAATAATGCTGACTTCAACTATATATACCTGTGCAACATAAGTCTGTGGTCCAGTGTCACATGTAACAATAATATAAAATAACAAATCCTTTGAGTTACTAAAATTATCAAAAGCATTTAGGTCACCTGATTGCCTAACTGAAATCTGCCATCTAAAATGATTAATCAAACTGAGTTAAATATATACAGTGCGCCTCCTGCAGCTGTATTTACAGTAAGGATGTCATTTCCCCAGTTAATATAAATCACACCTGAGTATTTTAAGATCCAGGGCCACATCTGGCTCTCCTTGATTGGCCCACTTGAACTCAAATGCTAATGGGGCCCTGCAATGCACAGGTCCGATATAGAGTCAATGTAAGGCTTTTTAATAAACAGACATAATAAAATTGTTATGAATGTTAATTAAGTAGTGCTATACAATACTTGTGTGCTCCACAGTTTTATTGTACTCATTGTAAAGTTTCATTCAATGTTTTTAATTTCTGAAAATATTCAATATTTTACTGGCGGGCTGTGCATTTCACACCTAGGCCTTCAGTGGCGTCCTACGTGAATTAAAGAGCACATATGATGCAAAATCAACTTTTGGAAGCTGTTGGAACAGAGCTGTGTGTAGGTAAAGTGTGTCCACTGTCATTTTTGGAGTGATATAAACACAACAATTAGGCCTGTCAAGATGTCTAGTTTTTGCACCAAACTATATTGCGATAAATAATATTATTGCAATTTTAAGACACTTAAGTTACATACATTATAAAAGTTATGCCCTCTTTATATAATGCCAGAATGACAATATAATAGCATCACAATGCAAGTACACTCTTCCAAAAATCACATCATATTTTATTCTCAAGAATATTTCATTGAATTATAGTCATTTTAATAATTGAATGATTAGGCACTGAAATCAGAATGTGAAACGCATATCCTAAATAAAAAATAATAATAATAAATGTCAAGAAAAAAGTGCAAGGTAAAAAGTAACAGGAACTACGATATCTGCTACCAGATCTATTTTCAGTTGTCGAGACACCCACATGAAAATATATTAAAGTCATTCATAGTAAATACTATAGTGTTTTTTTTTAACCATACTGACGCTGACACCTCCAATAGAGATAGAGATGTCTAGAAAGTCGCTGGTTCGAGCCTCACCTTGGTCAGTTTGCGTTTCTGTGTGGAGTTTGCATGTTCTCCTTGTGTTCGCGTGGGTTTTCTCTGGGTGCTCCGGTTTCCCCCACAAGTCCAAAGACATGTGGTATAGGTGAATTGGGTAGGCTAAATTGTCTGTAGTGAATGAGTGTGTATAGATGTTTCCTAGTGATGGGTTGTGGCTGGGATAGCATCTGCTGCGTAAAACATGTGCTGAATAAGTTGGTGGTTCATTTCGCTGTGGCCACCCTGGATTCATAAAAGGACTAAACCAAAATAAAAATTTTGTTTTTTCCATTCAGTCATCAGTTACACCCTGATCATTGGTTTCAGAATGAGTTGTCTGCAATAAGTTTACTTTAAATGGATCAAGTTGGGTTTTGAAATTACCTTCCAGGCAGTGTGTAACACAGCTCTAAGTGAAGTGACATATCCAGCTAAAGCTTAAATCTGAAAGTGTGCTGTGTTTAAAATTATTGATTCATCTATAGAAGAGTCGACTCATTATTGTGGCAATTCATTCAAACCACTATGAGTCTTTAAGCGTGCTGGCGATACAGATCTCAAACCCCGCCCATTTGTTGCATGCCCACCCACAAACACTGTAGAAAGAAAAAGAGAAAAACAAACACTGTAGCAAATCCAGGTTGGATCATGTCACAAAGATTCTGTGAGTGAGAGGAAAGTTTGTGTTATTTTCTCTACCCAAAGATGAGGCTGTGAAGAGTCAGTGGTTGAGATTTATTTTTGCAAAAATACCTCAACATTATAGCCCTAGCCTTGTGCTGTGTTCCCATCATTTTTCTCACAAGTGCTTGAGCAATTCACATGCTTACAATGCTGGATTCATTGGCCGTTTGTCAAAGGAAAGATCAGAAAAGACTATTGATGTATGGGACTTTGTCAGAGCTTGACAGGAACTTTACCAGTACACAGTTCATGGACCAGTTTCTTCCTCCATTTCACAAGTGTAAGTAAGTGTGATTAAAATGGTTGCCTCCTTGTTTTCTCTAGCTTGCAATTTATGTATTTAATTGTGTTTTGTTACTTGTAACCGCTCCACGCAGCCTGTACTGTATCTGGTTAGCTCTTTATATTCTCATATCGCATCTATTAGTTGAAAACATGACGCGTGCTGGTTTGTTTACGGATTTAAATGCGTTTGTGAGCTTGCAATCAACTGCCGTTTGTCGTTGCTATGGCCATCGTCAGCTGGTCCTACACATGTGCGGCGATCAGGTTTCAAAATAGTTCAGCTTTTGCCGATGTGTAGATTAATACTAAATTTGTGTCATGGTTTAGAATAGAGCAATATGCTGGTGTTAAACTGCATTGCTTTAATGCACTCCTGCACCGGGCTCACACATACACTCTGCACTCTGACTACTTCACAATTGTTAATAAGCAGTGGTGGGCATTTCTCTCTGTCACGGTGAACGCAGTCAACCAATCGCAATACTGGGTCATCGGACCAATAAGCGCAGATTAGCATCGCTCTAAGTAGTGGTTTGGGATCAAATGAATTGCTGAACAATTCATATGGGAGTGGTTGGAATAATTAGGTAAAAACAAATGCATATTATATTATTATTAATACAATAAAAGTGTTTTTTGATCTTGCATGCTTATCAGTCTGTTGTTGGAAACCCCCAAAACCAAAATATGACCCTTTTTAATGCATAATAGGGGCTCTTTAAGTAATACTAGCTTGAGAGGGGGCATACCACTGTGTAGCTACACTGTAAAAAATAACTGTTAGGTAACAGTTTTTGCATATTGTGATTCACAAATGTTTTCTGTTTATTTGCACTTGTGAATTGAATTATGGGAGCTTGATATCTGCTCTGTTGACTTTTGATGTTTTTTGTACCGTGATCTATACAACACCAAACCAGACAATATAGCATTCATTCATTCATTCATTTTCTTTTTGGCTTAGTCCCTTTATTTATCTGGGGTCGCCACAGCGGACTGAGCTGCCAACTTATCCAGTGTATGTTTTATACAGCAGATGCTGTTCCAGCTGCAACCCATCACTGGGAAACACTCATTTACACTCATACACTATGGTCAAGTTTAGCTTACCCAATTTACCTGTACTGCATGTCTTTGGACTTGTGGGGGAAACCGGAGGACCCGGAGCAAACCCACACGAACACGGGGAGAACATGCAAACTCCACACCGAAATGCCACCTGACCCAGCCGATGCTCGAACCAGCGACCTTCTTGCTGTAAGGCGATCTTGCTACCCACTGTGCCACCGCATCGACCAAACAACATATCACTTTAATCCATTAAAAATGTTAATAAAAGTCACTTTTTTAGGTTAAAAGTTGTTGGAAGACAGACCAAGGTCCCATAATGTAATTCAGAAGCATAAAAAATGGGGAAAACATAAATCACAAAATACAGAACACTGCTAATTTATGGATTTTTTTACAGTGCAATCTTAACAAATAGCAGTTAAACAGACCTCAAGTTAAAATTGTTTGAACTGAAACCTGGTTAACATGCTAAAATAAGTAAATTAACATAAAAACCGGGCACGTGTGGAGGTGGGGGCTTTGTGTGCTTGAGCCCCTGCCCTTTTTTCTCCTGGAGAGAAAGTGCCCTTTTTTTCCTGGGGATAATAATTATTTTTTTAAATACTAATATCAAATCAAATCACTCAAATCAAATCACTTTTGTCGTCACATCATCAGCAGCACGTGTGCTATGATGAGTGAAAAGCTTAGGTGCTGGCTCCAGACAGTGCAAAATACAACAACATACTCACAAAAAACAAGACAATGTAAAATACAGACAGTGCAAAATACAACAACATACTCACAAAAAACAAGACAATGTAAAATTGGCAATGTTGACAGTGATGCATACGATGGATAGGTGTACACATAGTTGTAGGCAGTATTAAGTATGGATTGGTTAAAGTGCAGTGCATGCTACATCTTTATGGTGTGCAGTGTGGGGTATGGGAGAGTTTGTGTGGGGTGTGTTAAGTGTTCATCAGCCTGATAGTCTGAGGGAAGAAACGTTCCTTCAGTCGGCTGGTGCGTGACCGAATGCTGCGGAACCGTCTGCCTGAGGGTAGCAGAGAGAAAAGTCTATGGCTTGGGTGGCTGGAGTAGCTGATGATTCTCTTGGCTTTCCTCATGCACCTCCTGGTGTAGATGTCCTGGAGGGAGGGAAGCTCACCTCCTACTACGCGTCCAGCAGTTTGCACAATCCTATGTAGACCTTTGCGATTGCTGCTGGTGCTGTTTCCGTACCAGGTGGTGATGCAGCCAGTGAGGATGCTGTCCACGGTGCAGGTGTAGAACGAGCGGAGGATGTGGGGGCTCATTCCAAATCTCCTGAGACGCCTGAGGAAGAAGAGGCGTTGTTGTGCCTTCCTCAGTACTTGGCTGTGTGAGCAGTCCATGTCAGATCCTCAGCGACGTGTACTCCAAGAAACTTGAAAGTGCTGACTCTCTCCACTGGTGTCCCGTTGATGGTGATGGGATTGTGTTCTTTCTCTCTCCTGAAATCCACCACCAGCTCCTTGGTTTTGCTGATGTTGAGTGAGAGGTGGTTTTCCTGACACCACTGTGTCAGAGTGTGCACCTCCTCTCTGTGGGCTGTCTCATCATTATCTGTGATTAGGCCCACCACCGTTGTGTCATCAGCAAATTTAACGATGACGTTGGAGCTGTGTTTGGATGTACAGTCATGTGTGTACAGGGAGTACAGGAGTGGGCTGAGAACACAGCCCTGTGGAGCACCAGTGTCGAGGATCAGTGTGGATGAGGTGATGTTGTTCATTCTGACCACCTGGCGTCTGCTTGACAGGAAGTCCAGGATCCAGTTGCACAGAGAGCTGTGTAGGCCCAGAGCCTGGAGCTTCACCACCAGCTTGGCAGGCACTATGGTGTTGAATGCTGAGCTGTAGTCCACAAACAGCATTCTCACATATGTGTTTTTGTTTTCCAGGCGAGACAGAGCAGTGTGCAAGGTGAAAGCAATTGCATCATCAGTGGAGCGGTTGTTTCTGTATGCAAATTGCAGAGGGTCAGTGTTAGCGGGCAGTACAGAGCAGATGTGGTTTTTAATCAGCTTCTCAAAGCACTTGCTGAAGATGGGTCTCAGTGCAACCGGACGCCAGTCATTCAAGCATGTGGTCTCAAGTCCACCTACGTATACGACAGCGTTTCTTTCCTTCCAGTAGATGCTTGACTCCTAAGCAAGAAGTCAAACAGATATTTGACATGTTAAATGGGAAATTCCCTGTTAAAGGCCATTTCAAGATTTTCAAGAAGTGCTTGGGAGTTTTTTTATCTTAAAAATGAAAGTGAAACAATGAAAACACATTTTAGAATGGCACGGTGGCTAGCACTTTTACCTTACAGCAAGAAGGTCACTTTGTTCGAGTACTGGCTGGATCAGTTGGCAATTCTGTGTGGAGTTTGCATGTTCTGCTAGTGTTGGTGTCAGTTCCTCTGGGTGCTCCGGTTTGGTTTCTCCCCCCTAATCCAAAGACATGCAGTACAAGTGAATTGGATTAACTAAATTGGCTTTAGTGTATGAATGTGAGAGTGTGTGGGTGTTTCTCAGTCACTGGAAGGACATCCACTGCATAAAACATGTGCCGGAATAGTTGGCGGTTCATTCCATTGTGGCAACCACTGATAAATAGGGGGCTAACCCGAAGATGAATAAATGAATCATTTTTTTATAATATTATCGAGAATGCAGTTGATCATTCTGCTCTGTTGTTGCAGCAGGACACATTCTGTTGATAATGCTGCTATCAGCGCTTTTAAAACTACACTTCTAGAAAGTGTGTAAGTTAAATGATTCCTAATTAATGTAATTATGATGTTGTTTAATGAAGCTTAATTTGGTCCAATGAATAATAGGTGGCTATTTGAAATACTAATCAGAGATTATGTTTTGTAGGATTTTCTTTATTAATCACATTGTTGTCATGTTAGAAAAAACATGCTAGCAAGTAGGGGTGTGACAAGACGCATACTCCACGAGACGAGACACGAGATTGGGTTCACGAGATCGAGACGAGATTTTTACACTATTTTAAAGAAATCCTTAATGATGAATATTATTGGAATAATCTTAGAATTCAAATATTTTGCTAATATATGAATGGAAAATAGATTATTTAAAAAAAATCACAAAATGCAAAACAATTTAGGTGTTTTTTAATTAACTTTTAATGCATTTACTTTCATTTGTATGGATACAATTTTCATAATTATTCCCATAATTTTATGTATGCAATAGTTTTATATTAGTTTAAATTGAATTCTATGCAATGAACATGCAAACACTGCAAAATATTTGTTAATATTTAAATAGAAAACAGCAAACTCTACTGACAGGCTTTTCTCCTATAGCATTTCAGAGTATTTACATTGCAGAGCTTGATAGTCAATTTGGATTTTCTGACAGTGTCTGATTATTATTTTTTTTTTGATGACCTGCTTACATTTATCATCTTTTAAATGTGACTCGTACACGATTGACTTCAATTACACAGCACACGGCAAAAGGCGCAATGAGCAGGAAAAAAAAGCGGGCGCTGACTAACAGCTGATAATAAAGCGCTCTTTTCTCCATTCCTGTATTTATTCAGTTCGTATGGTTTTATTTTCTTCTTGACAAGTTGTTTTGCTGTAGTTTGACAAAAACGTTCTCATTTGGCTATTTTCTTTTAATCTAGGCCTTTTTAAACCAGTAGGCATCTTGATGTAATGTCCATGGCGTGATTTCTGCAACAGTATTATATTATGTTGGATACGTGGCAGATGGTGCGCTCTTTTTCTCTCTCGTGAACATGCTTAAATACTTGTGCTACATCACACATATAAAAGCTTTTTTAGTCCCTGTGTGGAATTTGGTCACTTGAACCAGGAAAAGAAAACGTCCGCTTTTCACTACAGCATAATTGTGTTTGGTAATGATGAAGGCGGGTGTGTTGAGTCTTTAGCAGTTCAGTATGTGTGTGCGCGCTTAGAAATGTGTGTAGCTGCAGAGAATATTGTGTCAAACAGCTGTGTGGACTGTCCTATCGCAAAATGCGGCTAAAAGTCCTACACGATGGTAGCCTAATAGTTTGATTTCAGTGTTTACATATATGTACTGCACTTCAATAATGACTTTCAGCACATCTAAAGTGACATTCCATCACGTGGTAATATCCATGGTTAATTTGAGTGGCTATAGTTGCAGCCTCTGCTCGGACATGAATAAAGCAGCAGCCTTTGGCCGGTGAGAAAAAAAAAGTGGTTACGTCTCACCCGCCCGCCCAACCGAGTGGCATGTGCAACACAGAGGCCAGCCTTACCAGATGTGTGCAAAGCACTTGATTTGCGGTTTAAATTCAATCCTGCTTCCAATCTTCAATGCTAATTTCACCCTCACGCTTCATCATGATAACATCTACTCACGAGACAACTTTTCGATGAGAAATCTCGGCGTGATTTAATCTTGCGAGATCTCGTCCAACACCCCTACTAGCAAGCATTGTGAAAGCAAATATCATTGCTATGTTTCTTTTCTAAAGCAAAGAAGGTGAAGTGTGAGTAATAAAAAATATTAAAATGATGTGATTAGAAAGATTTTTTTTGCAATCACTGATCATCAGTTTCAGAATGAATTGATTGATAGCTGTGGTGCATTTCTATTTTTATCTGATGAAGGCAGCTTACGGTAAATGATAATGCAATAGTTTGAGAGTGGGCAGTCATGTCACCATATTTATGCACAATTCTTAAATAGCTACACTTTAAAAGAATATCTGTTAATTAACAGTTTTATGTTTATTTATGGTTGGAATTGAATTATGGGACCTTGATCTCTGCTTTGTCGACTTTAGATGATAAAATTCAACTTTACAGTTTAACAAAGTGACTTTTATTGACATTGCAGTAGTTTGAAATAGCATGAGAAATAAGATCTAGAGAAATAAGTCTGTAAAAAAAACAAAAAAATGTACTGGCACTGTGTTACAAAAACACCAAAACCAGACAATGTATCACTTTAAACTAATAAAAATGTTAATAAAAGTCACTTTTTCAAACTTTACAAGGTTTAAAGGTGTTGGAAGTAAGATCAAGGTCCCATAATGCAATTTAAAAGCATAAATAATGGGGGGGAAATAAAAATAAAAACATTAATTACAAAATAGGGAAAACTTATTTACGGATAATTTTTACAGGGTATGTTAATGGAATTATTAAATCTGTAATGTGAAGTGGGATGCTGACAACAGGGGCGCGGATCCAGATGCAGGGTTTATTAGCAGCATGGTCAGGCAAGCAATGGTCAACACAGGGGCAAACAGATGTACACAGAAAATCCTGAGTCGAAGTCAAATAAACAGGCAGATGGTCAAAAGGCAGGCAGCAGACAGGAATAAACAAACAAAACAAGCCGAGGGTCTAAAACATGGCGGGACTAGGCAAGGTAAAATTGTTTTATTGACTATAGTCAAATTATTGTTGACTATACAGTTTACAAGACTCAATGAAGTGTGTGTATGCGCGCTGTATTTAAAGTACATGTAATCTGTTCGTAGCAATCCTTCGGCCGTGTGCATGCAATCAGTCCTGATCAGGAACCGGTTGTGAGTGTGTGGAGTGCATGACTGGATCTTGTAGTCCATAATGGCGGATTTATAGTCCATTAGTGATCTGCAATCGCTAGATCAATGATAATCATAACAAAACCAGTGCAAGACAGTAAGACTGCATTATGACAAATCTTTTATCTTGAAAATTGTGTGAATGTGTGCATTTCTGACCAGAATTAGAGAAACTAACTAGATTATTATTTTCTTTTTGACTTAGTCCCTTTATTAATCCGGGGTCGCCATAGCAGAACAAACTGCCAACTTATCCAGCACATGTTTTACGCAGCAGATGCCCTTCCAGCTGCAACCCATCACTGGGAAACATCCCACACACTCATTCACACATACACTACGGACATTTTAGCTTACCCAGAGTCTCCCATATTTCAGACCCATCCCTCGTCACCCTCCCATTTTGCTATTTCTTGCAGAAAACTCCCTTGAGTTCACCCCGCCCCCAGTCTTCAGCTTTTGAACATAATCTGTAACACCCCTGGGTCGCCAACTTTGGTATATCATCCGATCGCATCGGCCACCTGAAACCCAGTCCATCCATAGCACAGTTACTAACCCGGTTCTCAACTGTGTTATTCAGACAAACAAACATCCCACCACCCCCCGGTCTCTGGAATTTCAGACACAAATGTTGGCAGGTATGACTGGCATGTTAGATAAAACCTGAACACTTAAATACAATTACCAAACACTAATGTCTGTTAACATTTACTAAACTTTGTCCAGACTTTCAATGTAGTAATGTAGTAAACAGATCATCAATGTGTCTTTTCATCTATTATGGTCATAGGCAGATAGACAAACATACTATACTATACTATAAAACTATTCTGCATTTAAAGGGGTTTTATTATGGTTTTGTGCTTTGTGAACTTTACTCAGTGTGTGGTGTGTATGTTTGGACATAAATAATGATACATAAAGTTGCAAATCTCAAAGTCTATTTAAAAGGAGATGTTTCATTGAAAAATGAAACTACAATGCGAGGCGTTTTCTGGCATTTGATTGGCCATAAATTTCCCTCCTCCTACAGAAATTTAAATGACTGAGCAGTGGGGAGTTTAAATGGTGACTTTGTCGCGGGGTAAAAAATACAAAAACAAGGAGGATCTAATTGCAAGGTCTTTATTGACCGGATGAAACAAAATAGATCAAAAAACAAAACAGAAAAGGGTGCAGGAGAGAAAACAAAGGTCCAAGAAGTGCAGATCCGAAATATCTTCGGGACGACAGGCAGATCCAAAATAATCAAGCTTCCAACTAAAACACAGAGAGCAATGAGTAACAACGAACTGATCAGGTACAAAAGAACGCCAAGCACATATATAGCAAAGACAATAAGTTACAGCTGACACCAATAATCAGTGGAGCTGATAAACAAATCACATGACAAAAACAGAGACACACCAGGAAGTGTGCACAGACTGCAACCGTGACAGACTTAACAACAGTGTTAAGAGTCTGATAGGTCTGGCATGGTGAAATTAGTGCATATATAGAATCCCTTTAACTACCACTTACAACATTAAAACTCTACAAATGAAATTAAAGTCTCCTGTTAACCGTTTTCTTTATTTGTACCATCAGCATAGGCTCAGATGACTCAAGCTCTGTGTCTGTGAAGAGTGACTGGTCAAAAGATAATCCCCCAGATTTCAGTGAGGAAAACCCATCATCTACCCAAAGGTAATTCATGTATTTCTTGTTTTTGGTGTCATATAGGTGAAGTTAGAAAGTTAATAAATTCAATTCATCTTTATTTCTTTAGCGCTTGTCAAAGCAACTTGACATAACATTTCTAGTAAATTGAAACTGTCAGTCAAGTTTTCAGAGTTCAGTTTAGTTTAGTTCAGTGTGGTTTAATTTTCACTGCTGAAAGTCCAAACACTGAAGAGCAAATCCATTGATGGGCAGCTCCCACAAGTCCCAAACCAAGCAAGCCAGTGGCAACAGTGGCGAGGAACAAATTTCACCAATTGACGATAATAATATGAATATGATAGTAATATGAATACCCAATTATTAATTAATGATAAATTAACTAATACTAATGAATTACTAGAACGTTTGGCTTTGGTGTTCACCTTTTTATTATATTATATTATATTATATTATATTATATTATATTATATTATATTATATTATATTATATTATATTATATTATATTTACAGGATTCCGTATGAGAAAGACGAAGTGTCAGATGCTCTAGAAGGTAAGAAACCTTATATTAATCCTTCATTTATAAAATATTGAGGAGAACCATTAAAAATAAATAGTTTTCCCCCTTATTAGATAAGCTGTTTATCGGTAATCAGCTGAAATGTGGCCTAGGGAAGAAGTATCAGTGTGTGTTTGAAGGAATTGCACAGCAAGGAGACTCCAGACTTCTGAAGAACATCTACACAGATCTCTATATCACTCAGGGTGGCAGTGAACAGGTCAATACTGAACATGAGGTCAGACAGATTGAAGATGTTTCCAGACGTCATAAAGCACAAGAGATGCAGGTTGAATGCAGACATTTGTTTGAAGCATCTGAACAAGACAAACAGATCAGAACTGTACTGACAAAAGGAGTCGCTGGCATCGGGAAATCAGTCTCTGTGCAAAAGTTTGTTCTGGATTGGGCTGAAGGAAAAGAAAATCAAGAGATCTGCTTCATATTTCCTCTTCCATTCAGAGAGATGAACTTAAAGGAGAAAGAAAAACTCAGTTTGATGGACCTTATAACTCAGTTTTTCCCAGAAACAAAAGGACTGAACCTTACAATAAGGAATCAATTCAAAGTCCTGTTCATCCTTGATGGATTGGATGAATGTCGTCTTCCTCTGAACTTTGCTGGTAATGAGACGTGTCGTGATGTTTCGTCACCAGCCTCTCTGGATGTTCTCCTGACGAACCTCATCAAGGGAAATCTGCTTCCTTCTGCTCTAATCTGGATCACCAGCAGACCAGCAGCTGCCAGTAAGATTCCTCCTGACTGTATCGAGCGGCTGACAGCGATACGAGGATTCAATGATGCACAAAAGGAGGAGTACTTCAGAAAAAGACTCACAGATGAGAATCAGGCCAAAGAAATCATTGATCATGTTAAACAATCAAAGAGTCTCTTCATCATGTGCCACATCCCAGTCTTTTGCTGGATTTCAGCCACTGTTCTCCAGAACATTTTACAGGAGAAGAGAAATAATGATGTGAAAAACAATCAGGCTGATGACGCCTCCAAAACACTGCAGGAATTAAACACTGAAGACACTCCCAAGACTCTGACACAAATGTACACACACTTTCTGCGCTTTCAGATCCAGCAGAGCAGACGAAAGTATGATGGAGAAAACACACCAGATGTGTCCTGGGATAAAGAAGCCATCCTTTCACTGGGGAAACTGGCATTTGATAATCTGGAAAGAAACAACCTGATCTTCTATGACACAGACCTGGAAGCCTGTGGTATTGACGTCTATAAGGCATCAATTTATGCAGGCATGTGTACCCAGATCTTTAAGGAGGAAACAGGGATTGTTCTTGGTACCATGTACTGCTTTGTTCACTTGAGCATTCAAGAGTTTATTGCAGCCCTTTATGCACATCTGTTTCTAGACATCAACAAGAGAAGTGTGTTTAATCAAGGCTCTAAAAACAGAAATGAGTCCATGATTGATTTGCTGAAGACTGCAGTGGACAAGGCACTTGAGAGTGACAATGGACACCTGGACCTTTTTCTTCGCTTCCTTCTCGGCTTGTCACTCCAGTCCAATCGTCGACTCTTACGAGGCCTGTTGACACAGCCAGACCACAATCACCATAAGGAAATAGTTCAGTACATCAAGCGGAAATTTGAAGCAAATCTTTCTCTAGAGAGATCCATCAATCTATTCTACTGTCTGAATGAACTAAACGATGAAACTCTGGTAAAGGAAATTCAGACTCACCTTGGCAAAGGAAGTCTCTCATCTGCTGATCTTTCACCTGCCTATTGGTCTGCTTTGGTCTTTGTGTTGTTGACATCAGAGGAGGAAATGGAGGAGTTTGAGCTTCAAAAATTCAAGAAGTCAGACGAGTGTCTCATCAGACTATCAGCAGTCATCAAAACCTTCAGAAGAGCTCTGTAAGTCTCTTATACATATAATTCCCACTATGAAAATGCAATAATCTATATTGACCTGTGGTGATTAAAAAGGCTTTCCTCACTTTTAAGTAATATTTCAAATTTAGCATGTCTACACTTGTTTATGGATGATTAAGTAATTATAGTTTTCTTTCATGCATTCTTCTGAAATCTCACTATGGGAACAGCTTTAGACATGACCAATCCTGGAGGCATCAATTACATTAGGTCTGTCAGTTGACAGACCAATAATAGCAGTGCTTTGATATATCACTGCCCCTGGTCTATATTTCTCAGTGAAGATCGGTTTTGGAAACAATCTACAGCAGATCCTCCTAACCACGAAACTGTTGCTTCTCAGCCTTAGTGCGACTAGGGAGAAATAATGTAAGAGATCTCTCCTAAGCCAGGGATGTACTTGGAAAAAGAAATAGGTCTCACTCAGACTGTTTAGCCCAGGGGTGTCCAAAGTCCATCCTGGAGGGCTGGTGTCCTGCTGACTTTAGCTCCAACTTGCTTCAACACACCTGCCGGGACGTTTCTAGTATACCTAGTAAGAGCTTGATTAGCTGGTTCAGGTGTGTTTGCTTAGCATTGGAGCTAAACTCTCCAGGACACTGGCCCTCCAGGACTGAGTGTGGACACCCTTGATTTAAAAATAAAAAAACACCTGAAAAATCATGTGTACATCAGTATTCACAGCCTTTGCTCAATACTTTGTTGATACACCTTTGGCAGCAATTACAGCCTCAAGTCTTTTTGAATATGATGCCACATGCTTGGCATACCTGTCTTCGGGAATTTTTGACCATTGCAGTACCTCTCAAGCTCTACCATGTTGAAGTGGGAAGCGACGGTATACAGTCATTTTCAGATCTCTCCAAACATGTTTAAAAGGATTTAGGTCTGGGCTCTGGCTGGGCTACTCAAAGACATTCACCAAGTTGTTGTGAAGCCACTCCATTGATATTTTGGCAGTGTGCTTTGGGCCATTGTCCTGCTGGAAGAAGAACCGTCACCCCAGCCTGAGGTCAAGAGCACTCTGAAGCAGGTTTTCATTCAGGATGTCTCTGTACATTGCTGCATTCATCTTTCCCTCTATCCTGACTACTCCTCCAGTTCCTGCTGTTGAAAAACATCCCCATAGCATGATGCTGCCACCACCATGCTTCACTGTAGGAATGGTATTAGCCTGGTGATGAGTGGTGCCTGGTTTTCTCCAAACGTAACGCCTGGCATTCACTCCAAAGAGTTCAATTTTAGTCTCATCAGACCTGAGAATATTGTTTCTTATGGTCTGAGAGTCCTTCAGATGCTTTTTGGCAAATTCCAGGCGGGGAGTGGCTTCCGTCTGGCCACTCTACCATACAGGCATGATTGGTGGATTGCTGCACAGATGGTTGTCCTTCTGTAAGGTTCTCCTCCCTCCACAGAAGAATGCTGAAGCTCAGACAGAGTGACCATCGGGTTATTGATCACCTCCCTGATTAAGGCCCTTTTTCCTCGATCACTCAGCTTAGATAGTCGGCCAGCTCTAGGAAGTCCTGGTGGTTCCAAACATCTTCCACTTACAGATGATGGAGGCCACTGTACTCATTGGAACTTTCAGAGCAGCAGAAAGTTTTCTGTAACCTTCCCCAGCCTTGTGCCTCGAGGCAATCCTGTCTTGGAGGTCTACAGACAATTCCTTTGTCTTCATCCTTGGTTTGTGCTTTGACATGCACTGTCAACCCTGGGACCTTATATGGACAGGTGTAGGCCTTTTCAAATCATGTCCTATCAGCTGAATTTACCACAGGTGAACTCCAATATAGCTGCTGAAACATCTCAAGAATGATCAGTGGAAACTGAATGTACCTGAGCTCAATTTAGTGCTTCACCGCAAAGGCTGTGAATACTTATGTACATGTGGTTTTTCAGGTTTTTTTATTTTTAATCAATTTGCACCAATTTCAAAAAAAAATTTTTTTCACATTGTCATTATGGGGTATTGTGTGTAGAATTTTGAGGAAGAAATTTATTTATTCCCTTTTGGAATAAGGCTGTAACATAAAAAAAATGTGGGAAATGTGAAGCGCTATGAATAATTTCCGGATGCAGTGTATATTTGAACGGTTTCGCAGGTTTCCACAAGAGCGCACTCTGACCTTTGTTCAGATATTTGCTACAAATCACACCGGGCTTCCTTGAGAAGCATGACAAATACTTGGATTTGTGATTTCAAATAGATGAACTCCCCAGCTGATATGGTGGGACTTCTCTATCACTGCCATAACTGGAGTGTCAGCTGACAGACATGGTATAATTGGTAGTATATTTGGTTATGCCCAAGACATTTCCCATATTTAGATATACAGTTGCAATCAGAATTATTCAACCCCCTGATTTATTAGCCCCCCTGTTTATTTTTTTCTCCAATTTCTGTTTAACGGAGAGAAGATTTTTTCAACACATTTCTAATCATAATAGTTTTAATAACTCATCTCTAATAACTGATTTTATCTTTGACATGATGACAGTAAATAATATTTGACTAGATATTTTTCAAGACTATTCTATACAGCTTAAAGTGACATTTAAAGGCTTAACTAGGTTAATTAGGTTAACTAGGCAGGTTAGGGTAATTAGGCAAGTTATTGTATAATGATGGTTTGTTCTGTAGACTATGGAAAAAATAAATAGCTTAAAGGGGTTTATAATTTTGACCTAAAATGGGTTTTAAAAATTCAAAACTGCTTTTATTCTAGCCAAAATAAAACAAACAAGACTTTCTCCAGAAGAAAAAAATATTATCAGACATACTGTGAACATTTCCTTGATCTGTTAAACATCATTTGGGAAATATTGTAAAAAGAAAAAAAATTCAAAGGGGGTTTAATACTTCTGATTGCAACTGTACGTAGTAGTTGGATAATGAAACATGAAACATCTGTTTTTAGGCCACAAAAAGTTCTTGTATGGTAAAGGGTCTCCTTTTATCACCAATACAACTTCTGTGTGTCATGGAAATGACAGATTCTTTTTGCACAGTGGCCAGAGGTATTTTAAGCCATTTTTCGCAGAATATTGGCCAGATCCGTACATGAGGCTGCTGGAGGATCAATGTTTCCTGACTCGCTCCTCCTAAACACTGTGCAGGCAATAATCAACATGAAGTTGAACATGGCTTACGCAGTGTTTTGGAGGAGCAAATCAGGAAATGTAAAAATTCAGGAAATGAGAAATTCATGTCAAATGGCACATCAGGCTTTGAATTAGCTGTGAATGTAGCACATTAGTCATGCCACTATACAACAGCTTAAATTTGGCTAAGGTTTGATGCCAGGGTTTAGACTTTCATGCTGCATGTGTATTGTCCCAGTCCTGTAAGTGCTCAATCGAGTGTTCCTTTACTTATCAGACACTTGTGTCCAGTATCATGTGCAATCATGCTATGATAATCATACAACATAAACTATTTATATAAAAAATTACATTTATTTCTCTTCTAGGTTAAATGACTGTAACTTAACAAAGAGAAGCTGTTCAGCTCTGGCTAAAGTTTTCAGATTAGATAATAGTCTAAAAGAGCTGAACATGAGCAATAATAATCTGCAGGATTCAGGAGTGAAGCTGCTCTGCCCTGGACTGAAGAATGTTAAGTGTCATTTGGAAATTCTAAAGTAAGTTGTAGAATAGATAAGAGAAAGTGTAAGATAATATACTGTTTATATTTTGTTAATATACTGTTAATGTAGAGTAAGATCCATTTTATTAAGCTCTAATTTAAACGTTTTGTTTCAGATTGTCATACTGCAATATCACAGAAGAAGGTTATAAAGCTCTGGCTTCAGCTCTGAGATCAAACCCTTCACACCTGAAAGAGCTGGATCTCAGAGGAAATGATCCTGGACAATCAGGAGTGAAGGAGCTCACTGATTTACTGCAGGATCCACAGTGTAAACTGAAAACACTGAGGTAAGACAAAATAAATTGTCCCGGTAAATATTTAACAATTATTATTTTACTAATAAATATTGTGGTGTTTTCTGTTGCATCAAGTTTATATAAGAACTGAACTGACTTATTCTTGATCTTGTCTTTCCTCAGGTGTTTTAGTCCTGCTGCAGATGAAGTCTGTCAGTTTGTGACTGGAGTTGTGGGTGAAAACCCGTTACTCCTGAAAGAACTGAATTTGAGTGACCGTGAACTAGAAGACAAACAAGTGAATCAACTTATTGTTTTACTGCAGGATAAACACTGTCAGGTCAACACAATCACGTGAGTAATTTACATTGTTTTACACTTTACAGAAGTAAAAAAGTACTTTGAAAAGTAAGAATTTGATTACATTTATAACGTCCAAGACCGTGATCACACTTTTTTTGTGTTGAGAGGCGCCCTTTTTGAATGGTTTACTGATGGCCGTGAGCGTTTTATGCACTTCTTATGTGCCCTACGTGCCTCGCATTTCAACCACCTGCTGCACCCCACATTTTTGCCATTGCGCTCTGTGTCTGCAGTTGAAAAAAACAACAACTCTATGCAGAAAAAGTGTGCTACATCAGTCGTATCATTTTCAATCTCCACTCAAATAAAAGCAGAGGTGGAGTTTCCGTTGAGGTGACAGCAGTGTTTGTGTTGTCAAGACAACTAGAGAGACTGGAGGAGAGACTAGTGGTAGTTATCTGGAGCTGTATGACTTCACCAATTGTGAATATTACAATATTATTAATTAATAAAATTCTAACAATGTCAACAGCAGAGCTCATGCACAGTACGCAGCTGATTCAGTGGTTGCCTAGTGACACAAAATGCACAGTGCACTTCTTTTTTTTCTTGTCAACAAAAAAACATCCACTGCACTGGGTGTGGCTTGTGTTCTCAGAATGGAAAAGCACATTTGGTGCGATTTGTCCCTAATGAAGCATTGTCATTACTGTTCTTTGAACTATTATATTGAATTATACTTCTGCTATAGTGTGTGTTGTGGTTGAACATAGCCAACAAGTGTTACTTTCATTTCTTGTCTTTCTCTTCAGGCTGATTAATAACCGGATTACAGCAGAAGGTTGTGCTGCTCTGATTTCAGCATGTAATTCAAACCCTTCAAATCTGATCGAGCTGAACCTGAGTGGAAACAGACTAGGAGACTCAGGAGTAGATAGGATCTATCATATGCTGAGAAATACACACTGCAGATTAAAGAAATTAAAGTGTGTACTTTTATATGTTTCCACTTGTTGATATAGTTAACAATGTTATTAACATAGTTAAAAAATTCAAGTTTAATTTAACTTTTTTTTTTTTGGATAAAACTTGATGGGTAATGGATAATGACAGATTTGATATTTTTTCATTTAAAAAAAATTGTGTACTAAGGTGATTTAATATACATCACTATATGCATTTGTTGTTTATTTCTGTTTATTGCCAAAATAATCATCATATTGTTATGTTTTTTTTGCACGCTTTGTATTTTTTTTGTAATTATAATATTCATTTACTAACATGTATTTGAACTTTAATTTCATGTGTATTTTTATTTAGCACAACACATGCAGCACTAAACAACTTACTTTATGTTCAGACTGTCAGACTGCAGTATCGGTGAAAAAGGTTATAAAGCTCTGGCTTCAGCTCTGAGATCAAACCCTTCACACCTGATAGAACTGGATCTCAGAGGAAATGACCCTGGACAATCAGGAGTGAAGGAGCTCACTGATGTACGGCAGAGTTGTAAATTAAGGTAATTTACAAAGGCAAAATTAAATGAATGACTGCTCGTTCTCAAAATATTTTTTTAAATGGCTCTCCAGGAGGGAAAATGTGCATCAAATAAAAAATCTTAATTTTAATATCATGAGCTTAGTTTTTAATGAGGATGGGAACTGTAAAAGGCAGTAGTGGAAAGAGTACTGAAAAATCATACTCAAGTAAAAGTACCATTACTTGCCGAAAAATGTAGAGTAAAAGTATCTGCTGTAATTATTACTTAAAGTATGAGTAAAAAGTAGCCCTTTTAAAACTACTTAAGAGTAGTGAGTATTACGCTGTAAAAAGCTGATGCATTTACATCTAATTTGTGGATGTGTGTGTAAACGTAACATTCCGTAGTGCCTTTAGTCATTGCCCAGCAGGCACACAATGTCATAGGACATTAATATTAGGTTAGATTTAGGTTGTGATGTCAGGTGACCAAAATTCAATGTCTAGCCAGCAGCTAAGGACAATGTTATTTTAATGTCCAATAATGACGTCAAATGACGTTGATATTTGGTTGATTTTAGGTTGTTAGAAGGTGACCAAAATCCAACGTCAAGCCAACATCTTAAAACAACGTCATATTGACATCAAATACTGACATTTATTTATCAGGTACGGCAACCAAAATCCAACGTCTGATAGACTTCATAGTGGTAACATCCACACAATGTCAAGCTGTAACATCATTAGACGTTGATATTTGGTTGGTTTTAGGTTGGACGTTGGACATAGACGTTGGCCTGACTTTGAGTTCTGGTGTCAACCTGATTTTCATTTCCAAACAAAATGCAGCATCCCCATAATGGTACAATGTCAATCTGACATTGCACATGTCTTGAGGTAGTTCATTATGATGCAAATGACCTTCTATGTGTGATTTGATTGGACAGAAATCACAGGACTATAAAAAAATAGTAGTGACTGCAGATTGGAAGGAAAGTAGTGGAGTAAATGTACCAATACTGCACTAAAAATGTACTCAAGTCAGAGTAAAAGTACACATTTTTAAAACTACTCAGTAAATTACAATTCCTGAGAAAAACTACTCAATTACTGTAATTTGAGAATTTGTAATTAGTTACTTTATACCGCTGGTAAAAGGCATACAATTAAAAATGATCTAACCCACAGTTCTTACCTGCTTCCTGTAGGTTTCTAAAGAGTCCTGCTGCAAAAGAAGCATATGACTATCTTAGCATAGTTCTGGGTAAAAATCCATTATTACTGACAGAACTGGATCTGAGTGAAGATAAATTAGGAGATCTGGATGGAGAGAAACTCTCTGCTCTTCTGATGGACTCTCATAGCAAAGTGGAGAGAATTAAGTGAGTGATTAGAAGTTTCTGATTATTTATTGCAAAACTTGTCAGTCACATGTCTAGGCAAATATGAAAACCTGATATTGATCTGATATTTGTTGGAAATATGCTAATCAATGCATATTTTTGTTTTTGTTTAGGCTAAATAAGTGCGAGTTGAAAAGCTATTCATTTCTAGCTACAGTCCTTTCCTCCAAAACCATGCTGAAAGAGATGAACCTAAACAACAGTCGTCTGCTGGACTCAGGAGTCAGAGAGATATGTGAAGGACTGAAGAATTCTGTGTGTGGGCTGGAAATACTTAAGTGAGTACAGATATACCGGTACTAACAAGTATTATTGTATCTATTCTATTATTTTCTGTTCTATTCTAGTGAATGCCAATTTTAGCATTCAACACAATTTTCGATTCACACCTGAGTTTGATTGATTGTCACAGTTAGGAGCAGTAGGTACATTTTTGGGGCATTCTAGTGGAGAGGTGGTGAATTTCAACCAACGGCTCAGTCCACTATTCACCCCAACCTTTTGAAGCTTATAGAGAAGCAACAGTGGTGACACGAAACAAAGATGTCTTTGTCTCAGACAGCATAGAGTAGTTGGTCAAGCAGTGAGGTTTTCTCATGCAGGTAAATTAATAAATTAATAGCATAGAAATGTCTTGGTTACACATGTAGTACTTGTTCTCTGATTGAGGAAACAGAGATGGTACATCTGTGCCCAAATAAAATGGGGATTCCACTTGCTGATTTCTATAAAAAGGGACTAATAAAAAAATTAGTGAGTGGAATCTGCATGTGGGGCCACCTCCACACATTCAGGTATTTAAACAGCACCATGCTCACATTTCAGGTTATTGCTAAGGAACCAAGTCACAGCCTGGTAATCAGCAGGTAGTTCAGAGTTGTGGCCAGAGAGACATAACATCTAGGTTTCCTACTTTAGGAACGAGTGTTACAGATGTAACTGAGACATTCCCTTTTAGTCGATTACTGTAACTTACATCTATGACCCACAGATGGGGTCCCCATGCCAGAACTACTGAATCAAGTTAGGTACAAACAATAAATAACCTTCCAACATTGCTAGAGGCCATGGAATTACTAGTATGGAAATTAGAAATTTTAGGAGATTTGTATCAAGTTTCTCACACAAGTTAATTCTTGGAATTTTCAATATGACAGTAAATTTGGAAAGTGTGTCAGTTGAGAATGGCAAGGACACTGCAGAAACCACATACTACCCTGGGAGGGAGTTACTGAGAGAGAGCATATATGGGCCGGCCCTAATAATGAAGCACTACATATGGGTAAATATGGTTAACTGGTAGGAAAGACAAGGGTTTACCCAGTGGGGAACTCATCATGGAATATTAGCATATGGTGTTAACCCAAACATATAAAGCACCAATTCCCAATATGTGTGTAGCCCAAAAGGGCATACAATGCACATACTCTTAATGCTGTGTGTTAAGTAGAAAACTGAGGGCATACTCTCATCAGGTACAGTTGCCTTGAACCTTGCTAAAGCACGCCTGTCCCCCCCTCCCTTCTCCCCCGACGGCCTACACTCACATTGCATCCGAGCCTGAGCACGGTTATGTAATCGATGATGTGCTGTTTAGTTTAACAAAAGAGAAGCGCTCTCACTCAGCACAGTGGACATGCTTTACTTATATTGTTTTAGTCGTTTGGGATGCAGTGACACACAGTCAAATATTTTGCCGAACAGATCCACAACTTTTGACGCTCATAAATAATCATAAAAGTCCTCATGCTGCAGGTATTAGGAGGTTTCCTGAAGGTGCAGCTGTCATTCAATTAGGGGTTTGCGTCTTTAACAAACTATGACAGTTTGCGTTCATTGAACAGTAAGAATGATTAGCAAATCTATATGTAGCAGTCCTTTAAAAGTGACATTGCATCTGCAGTTTCGGGCTCAGGCAGGCTTTGCATTTACACTACAAGTGTACCTCACCAAAGCCCAACCAAACCGCGCTCTGGCACACCTCTTCCAACCCGGCCAGGGCTGGCCAACTATACCACGCCTGAGCCACACTTCTCAAACGAACCGGGAAATGCGCCTGGGCATGGATCGGATAGCATAGTGTGAGTGCGCCCTGAGTGAGGTTGAGTGAGTTCTCACCTCTGGAAGGCATTGCTGTGTTTGTCTCCTCAATAAGGAGTGCTTGCAGGTTTAT
>CAIGQZ010032594.1:8560213-8580096 GCA_903798205.1 Danio tinwini
TCCACGACTGACTGCTTTAAAGTTACACCAGAAAAGACACAGAGAAGCATCGT
Source organism: Danio tinwini (assembly GCA_903798205.1). NCBI lineage: Eukaryota > Metazoa > Chordata > Actinopteri > Cypriniformes > Danionidae > Danio > Danio tinwini. Next base: position 8,560,267 of record CAIGQZ010032594.1, read on the forward strand.
CTGTGCTTTGAGTGTGTTTATTTTATTCTGCTTTCATTTCTTACAGATGCTAAACTCAGGATGAGTCTTGATCAGCTCTCTAGCTTCAGAAGTCATGGATCAGTAGGTTGTGACTCTTGTACATGAATCTGGCACTGGTAAGGACGTCCTCATTGTACAACATCAAAACTGGAATTTATAAACAACAGCAGAACTAATATTGTTCATATATTCATTTAACAAAGTTTAAAAAAGTACATTATAGATAAATAATTTGATTGTTTCATATTCTAGCCACATTTAAACCATTAGACAATTATAAATGTTTGCTAGATTGTCTTAACCTGTCTAGCTATGCTCGTTCATGTTAAATATAAATGAAATTTCAAGTTTCATTTTAGACAAATTCCTCACATTTTTCTTTGTTTGATGATTTTGTTCATCTGATTCATGTTTTGAATTTCCAAACTTTCCTTAAGGGAGCATATAAATGAGCATCGATGCGACCTGTTTTTCATGATGCATTGTGGGAGTTTCCAAGAGCAAACATTTCAGTGCACTGGATGAATTTTGCGATTGAGACAGCACTTAAATAGTGACACCCCATCAGTGCCTTACTGACTACTGTACAAAGGAGCTGATTGAGATGCACCCTGAGAAATTTCCAGAGAATTCAGACCTCACAGGTGTTTTAACTGTTAGATTTGGTCGATTGGGACATTTAAAGACGTACAAGAATTCATAATGGAGATAAACCTTGTAAGTGTTGTGATGCGATTTAGTTGGACTGGAAATCTGAAAATACAGGATTCAAACTAAAGAAAATCTGTGGGTCTGCAATTATACATTTCATTTAATGGCTTGTTTCCACTGACTGGTACGGTACGGGTCGGTACGGGTCGGTAAGCTTTTATGGCCGTTTCCACTGTCAAAAGGCGTACCGAACCGTACCGTGCCACTTTTCCGGCACCCTTTCGAAAGGGTACCAAGTACGAGAAAGGGTACCAAAAGGGTCCCAAAGGCGGAGCTAGACGCACAACTGAATGCTATTGGTTTACAGAGATACGTCACGAGCTCACGCAACAAGCCAGAATGAAAACCGCCATGTTTTCTTACACAGCCGAGAGATTATATATCCATATTATAACATATAATAACGAGCCCTGTTCGATCTGGGCTCGTCGTCTTGATGAACAGCCACAAAGCCAAAAAGAAGAGTAGATTTTACCCTGTGCCCCGTAGTTTTTTACGAGCCAGACTGAAGCATGACCGTTTTTTTATGATAATAACGTGCGCTTGATCATTGACGTGCTTTTGAAACCTGATCCTGTCAGAAACTGACAAACGCGAGAGTGAAGCGCCAAAAAAACAAAAGGAGAAGCGGGAAAAAAGGAGCACATTATTTTTTTAGCAAACGTGAAAAAACTGCCATGTTTAACTATTATTATCACCTTTTGGACTACTATGAACTCTGAATGACGGAATTACTTTCTAACAAGAGGCTACACATGCTGCTGAAGATTAAAGACACAATTAATCATGAGAGGTCTGCACTGATTGGGCTCTATTTCCTGCTGTTTTGAACCTGAATAAGGACTAAATGTATGCTGTGTGTAGTTTTTCTGTAAGTGGTAACATATCAGAGACTGTAAGGGTCTGTATGTGTTCATATATGTTGCATTTATTTATTTATTTTATATAATTGCAGACGTTACAGTAGGCTATTTCACACTGTCATTGATCTGCAGTTATAATCAACTCATGTTCATACTAAAGTTAGTAATAAACATTTATACTGAAGTATTTATGTGTGTAAAGCATCTGTGTTGTGAGAAATGCTTCTCATATGATATGTGAGCGACTCGTACAGCTTTACTTTAGACATTTTCTCGAGCGAAAAATGACGTTGACTGCAACTTTCTGTCGTACACCACGCCCACCAAAAGAGTACCATTGGTACCCTTTTAGCAGTGGAAACGCAAGCCTGATAAAGGTGACCCGTACCGTACTGTACTGTACCAGTCAGTTGAAACGAGCCATAAGATGGATTTATAAAATCTAAAAGTATACTAGGGTATTTTCTAGGGCAATGTATTCATAGTTAATATATCTCTTGTTTTCTTTTTTCCTCAGTGTCAGTTTTGCCATTTTGTTCCGTTTTTTTAAGAGAAAAATATCAATGAAAATTATCACAACACAATAGGCCACAATATGTTGTATGTTTTGTTCCTCTTATATAGACAGTTGTGGTTAAAAATATTGGCACCCTTGATAAATCTAAACAAAGAAAGTTGGGAGAAAATCTGTATTGATTAATAAAAATCACCAAAATAAAAACTTGAAATAAAACAAGTGTAAATTAGGAAGAACACCTATTATGAAATATATTTTTCTCAAATACTTGATGGTCAGTGAGAAACAGTGACCAATTGGTGATTTTGATTCTGGCTGCATACAAATAGAAGCTGTTTGGAACCACTGAAGTAAATTAAATGTTGGTCATATTTAGGTTAAATGATGCCACCTGTTGGGGACCCTTAACACTTCATTGTGTTTGATATTTCCTTTTAATTGGTTCTTTGCGCTCTAACATGTACATTTTGAGATTTGTAATAAATATAGTAATTAATTAAAGTAAATAATAAAATAAATAAACAGAAAACTTTAAGATGTGGCATAAAAAGAAGTTTCGAAATGGCTGACACAATGCTTAGATGAGTTTGTAAAAATGATTGTGTTCCATCGCAACAAATGACAACGATGAGAAATGAGCAGTTATGATATATCTGATCAAAATTATGTGTGATGTGTGAACGAACTGACAGTGATTTTTTAATGTGTTTTAACAATACAATCTTATTAACCATAATAATGGATGACATCAAATACAAGGTTAAACAAGGAAAATGAATAATATTAAAATAAGATAATAAAAAACAGGGTACAGAGGCAAACTATCAAATTAAATAATATTTACATTGTCCTCATAAAATTTCAGTTTTAACCCTTTTTTTTGCTGTAAACATTTTGTAAAGTAGTATTTTAACAATTTAAGTCACAAAGAAAATTTTACAAATTTACATTTGTGAATATAATATTTAGCCAATAAAATAAAAAAATTCTATAAATTGTATGTTATGTTCTATGTGATTATATCACACATGGAAAATCAATGTTAAACTTTACATTTTGATGTAAATAAGACGGATCAGACCAAAACACTTTAACGTGGGCATTTGACAAAAAGATGATTGATGCGATTCGACACTTGAGTTACAGAAGACTATTTGAATTAGGATTACCAAATTTAGATACAATTTCATTTGTGGGGTAGATATTGTGTAACACTTTTAAATGTAATTCTTTAACTTTGAACTCAAAATTTGTAAGGTAAGAGCTTGGGTTTTTAGAGAATTCCAAGGAAATTTTCCCCTTGGAGTGATTCTTTTCTTTGACTGAAACACATTTCTTATATCTTTATTACTACATTTTAGGTCGTAAATGTGATTTTATTTAGTTTTTGTTTCAGTAGTATTTACGCATGACGCAGATTTTAGTCGCGGTTACGTTATTGCGCAGGCACGTCATAACCGCGACGCCATCTAGCAACAAATCGTCCAACCTCTGGCTTCAGTTGAAAATTAGATGGAAACACGAGCAAATCGTTTATTAAAAGCACGCGGCTTTGAAAAGCTTCTCATGTCGAATAAATGATTTGAAATAGATTAGCAAAGGTTTGTATTTTTCACGAGTCAATGTTTTGAAAACAAGCTGTGTTTACAAGTAAAGAAATGCATTTCTGCGATCAGGGCGAACAGAAACCAATAAAGACAGAGTTTATTGAAGATTACAGGAGTGATCCAGAACCCTTCAGTGTGAAGAATGAAGACACCGAAGCACAAACAGGTTGGTGTTTAATCTTAATTATTACTTTAAAACTAAGGTTAAACAAGAGTTCACAAGATTAAATGCTTGTTGTCTGTCTGTAAAGTATGTTATCCAGATGCCTCAAGTAAATATGAAGACCTGTTCATATGGGAAATGACTCAAGCCAAATGTAAAGTTTGTAGCCAAGATAAGTGCTTTCATGCATTGAGCTAAAGTTGGTTTTATATTCGAGCATTCGTTCATTTTTGACGCTGTGGCTGTGTTGTTTACCTTTCTACTTTGAATATTCCAGGGTTCATAAGGTCATGAAAAACCTGGAAAAGTCATGTAATTTTGACATGGCATTTTCCAGGCCTGAAAAAGGTTTGGGAAAACAAAAAGGCCCTCAAAGTTTAGGAAAGGTCATGGAAATTAGTTTAATATCTGCAAACTTGAATATAAGTTAGTTGTCTTTACTTCTTTTCTGCCTTTGTCCAAACACATGGTCTCACATTATGAATGCATTCATTCATATGCATTCATTCATTTTCCTTTGGCAGAGTCTCAATTTTAGAGGAATGAATGAATTGCCATGTGTAAGCATTGTCTAAATAAACTTTACATATAATAGATGTATAAAATAAATACAAACTAAATAGATTGTTTTGTGTTTCATGATATGCTGTAATAAATGTATACATGCATTGTTTTTCTTATTATTTACGATGTGTATATAAAGACATTACAATAAACATTAGGTCATGAAAATTTACTTGAAAGTCCAAGTAAAAACCATGGAATTTTAGTAGTAAAAATGTGTATGAACCCCGATATTCAGTCTAAAATGGCATGAAAGTCTGACTTCAAAACAACATTACAATATTTAATTGACTGTAAACAATGTACTTTCATGGGCATTGACTGCTAATAAGATTGTCCCTATTTAGAATTTGCAAACAATACTTTTGTGAAATTATATTATTAAGGAGAAAGTCTGAATGTGCAAATATAAAACCAACTCTACCCATTATGTCATGTAGGCATGGGACGATAACTGTTTTTATGGTATACCATAGTTTGAAAAAGTCAAGGTTTTAAAACCGCCATAATTTTCTGCTATATCGTTCTATATGTAAGGTTTTTTTTTAGGACAGCAGTATCTCCAGCAGAAAATATTTCCAATAACAACTTTTCAAGTTGAAAGAAGTCAGTGTTTTTGAAATGAAAACAGCAGAATGATCCATTTAAATGATTTAGCCTGACATGTTTACTGTTCTAAAATATTTTAAAAGTTTCTTAAAATAAAATATTTTGTGTTCAAAGGGGGAAAAAAGTTAAGATTTTTTTACCCAGACATTTAAAAAAAAATCATATTTTAGAGGTGAAATCACAATACCGTAAAATATGTGATAATGTGATATATTTATCCAAGGTTATCGTACTCTCAGAGTCTTATACCATCCCATGCCTAATGTCATGCCATATTGTGTTTAATAATCTGTTGCATTTAAATGCTTTTGTTCATATTTCACATTCTTCTGTTTAGTGTTTCACGGTTTACCTGTACTATGGTAGTATCATGATACTATGGCTCCAAAATACTAGCGGTGCCACTGTAGTTTGTAAACAATAGTATCATCATTAATGGTTTATCTACAGTAGATAATGTTGCATGTGAAAGTCACTAAAACACTCACATGTTTATGCAACAATAAACCAGTTTATTAGAATAGTGTGTGGTTCTCTTTAAGGTTGCAAAACTGTGTAGAATTCGTGCCTTTTATGGTAGCCTATTGCAGGTTTTCTAAAGCTTTAGTTAAGTAAGCTTTGAACGCACATCTTAATCGGTTCATTTCTGTTCCTGTTAATATGATTTAGTAGCTACAACAACCACAACAATCTCTTTAAAAGAACGACTCAAAAAGTGAAGATGTGAATTACTTTGGATTGTTACCTGATAAAACCCAAAATATCAACAGGAAACATTGAAACGATTTTTGACCACTTCATATAGCCTAATTTTGTTGGGAAAAAATCTCTTTTGGAACAAATTTCATTCTGTATCATTTGTATCTTTAATTTAATGTATTTTTGTTCAGTTATCTACAAAATAAACAAAAAAAATGAATAAATTTTAGGTGAAGTGGGGTGCAAATAATACTTTATGGCTTTAAGGGAATTATGAATTACATTCAAGTAGACCTAATATAACATGTAAAATATAGTATTTCTGACCATTTTCTTAGTAATTTGAGTTTTGAATTACACTATCGCAATACTACTTGGTATCATGATACTTCAGCTGGTATAGTATCGTAAGATTAATTAATGGTATTGTGACAACCCTATTTCTGTGTAATAGCAAAGAAGGTTTTATAAATTTATAGGCATTTATACAGTCTTCCTTAGACTCACCATTTAATGTTTTAGTTTTTATATTTTTGATCCAGCTATTGGAAAGTTGTTTACAACGTACAAATTTATATATGTGCATGTAGACATGGGACGATAACTGTTTACAAGGTATGCCGTGGTCTGCTATATCGCTCTACATGTAAGGTTTTTTAGGACAACAGTATCTCCAGCAGAAAATCTTTCCAAAAATTACTTTTCAAGTTGAAAGAAGTCAGTGTTTTTGAAACAAATGAAGACAGCAGAAGTCAATGATTTATTTGAATGATTTAGCCTGACATGTTTACTGTTCCAAAATAGTTTTAGTTTCTCAAAAAATATAAATTGTGTATATATTTTTGATCCAGCTATTGGAAAATTATTTTTAAAACTTACAAAATTATATATATGTATGTTGCTATTATAGCAAATACCTTAAAGTGTCAAGTTTTTACCTTTTATTTATTAATGATTAACTGAAAATTTACCTAATTTGCTTTGACTTTAGGTTTGATGGAAGTCAATAAGGAGAGTGAAGAACTGAATGAAGTGGAGGACAAACAACATATCAAAACCGAAGAAATAACTTTTAGTTGCTTTCAGATTGAAAGTGAATTTCCCCTGACGCAAACAGCTAACAAAAAATTCACCTGCTCTCAATGTGGAAAAAGTTTCCCATATAAAGTATGTCTCACACGTCATATGACCATTCATACTGGAGAAAAGAAGCACACATGTGATCAGTGTGGGAAAAAATTCCCATACAAAGGAAGTCTTGCACATCACATCAGAATTCATACTGGAGAGAAGAACCACACATGCGATCAGTGTGGAAAAACCTTCCTATGTAAAAAAAGGCTTAAAGTTCACATGAAAATTCACACTGGACAAAAACCTTTCACGTGTGATCACTGTGGGAAGAGGTTTCTATTTAAAGGACAACTTAAACGCCATATAGCAATTCACAGTGGAGACAAACCACATACATGTACTCAATGTGGGTGGAGGTTTACCCAAAAAGGACACTTAATTAATCACATGAAAATCCACACTGGAGAAAAGCCGTACACATGTGACCAGTGTGGCAAGAGTTACCCATTTAAAGCAAGTCTTAAGAAACACATGGTTGTTCACACCGGAGAGAGGCTGCATACATGCGTTCAATGTGGGAAGAGTTTCGCAACAAAGGGAACTCTCAATGCTCACATAAAAAGCCACAGCGGAGAGAAGCCGCACACATGCGAACAATGTGGGAAGAGTTTCAAGCAGAAAACACCACTTAATAATCACATGAAAATCCACACTGGAGAAAAGCTGCACACGTGTGATCAATGTGGTAAAAGTTTTCCATATAAAGGAAGTCTTAAACATCACATGAGCATTCATAGCGGAGTAAAGCCATACACGTGTGATCATTGCGGGAGGAGCTTTGCACAGAAAGGAAATCTTAAAGATCACATTAAAATCCACACAGGAGAAAAGCCGTACACATGTGATCAATGCGGGAAGAGTTTCCTGTTCAAAGGCCATCTTAAGAAACACATGGCAGTCCATACTGGAGTAAAGCCACACAAATGTGATCAGTGCGGGATGTGTTTTGCATGCATTGGAGTTCTTAATAAGCACATGGTAGTCCATTCTGGAGTAAAGGCGCACAAATGTTATCAGTGTGGGAAGAGTTTTACACACAAAGAAAGTCTTAAACGTCACATGAGTCTGCATAGTGGAAAGAACCTGCAGGCGTGTGACCAGTGTGAGAAGAGTTTTACAAGCAAAGGACGTTTTAATGAACACATGAAAATCCACACAGGAGAAAAGCCGCATGCTTGTGATCAATGCGGGAAGAGTTTCTCGATAAAAGGAAACCTTAAAGATCACATGAAAATCCACAGCGGAGAGAAGCCGCACTCATGTGAGCAATGTGGGAGGAGTTTCATATCCAACGCAAAACTTACAAAGCACATGAAAATACACACAGGAGAGAAGCCGTACACGTGTGATCAGTGCGGGAAGAGTTTCACACAGGCAAACAATCTTAAAATACATCTTCGCTCTCATACTGGAGAAAGACCGTATAACTGTGATCAGTGCAGCAAAACATTTGTTCGACCAGAATATCTGAAGAACCACCTGAAAGTTCACACACAGGAGAAACCTCACGTGTGTTTGTGCGGAAAGAGTTTTCCACGACTGACTGCTTTAAAGTTACACCAGAAAAGACATTGTTCATACTGTGATGAGATTTGATCCATATTGGAGAAAAGCTGGACAAACGTGCACAGAGAGTTTTGCACAAGCAAATCGTCTTAAATTATAACTGTTTAAGTCTGATCAGTGAGGTTATACATTTTTTATTTACTAATTTGGTAGATTCCCAGCTGAAAAGAATGGAAATTTCATATACAGTTGAAGTCAGAATTATTAGCCCCCCTGTTTATTTTTTTCCCCAATTTCTGTTTAACGGAGAAAAGATTTTTCGACACATTTCTAAACGTAATAATTTTAATAACTCATTTCTAATAACTGATTTATTTTATCTTTGTCATGATGACAGTAAATAATATTTGACTAGAAATTTTTCAAGACACTTCTATACAGCTTAAAGGGACATGTAAAGGCTTAACTAGGTTAATTAGGTTAACTAGGCAGGTTAAGGTAATTAGGCAAGTTATTGGATAATGATGGTTTGTTCTGTATTGGGAAAAATATAGCTTAAAGGGGCTAATAATTTTGACCTTAAAATGAATTAAAAAAAATTTAAACTGCTTTTATTCTAGCCGAAATAAAACAAATAAGACTTTCTCTAGAAGAAAAAAATATTATCAGACATACTGTGAAAATTTCCTTGCTCTGTTAAATAGGGCTGTGCAATATTATCGATACATCTAACTATCGCGATAGTTTCTTTTACGAAAGTGTATTGATAGTCCAACCTCAAGTATCAATTCAAGTTGTGCCAAATGACCTCCTCCTCTGTTCCTGTAGATGTCCCTAAATCGCGATCAACAAAACGGCAAGTAGTACGGGATCAGAAGTAAGCTAGAGTGAGCATGGTGGAAAATATAAAGGTGCCTCCAGCTTTTAGAGCTGACCTGTGGCTGCACTTTGGTTTTAACGATATTAAGGTTGGGTCGATAGATGATGCCATCACCGATGGCCTATAGACATCATGATGCTGCCGAGGCGGCATCACCGATTCTCCGCACCTGATTCTATCAGGTATTGTGTCACAGCATCAGTACACTGCTTCAGTCTTTCGCTTTCACGCTTGTGCTCAGTAATTTTAGAAAAAACCTCAGATACTGTTGGTTAGTTCCTGTTGGTTGTGCAGCTTTTTTACCAAGCAAGTGTGTGGACGCCATAACGGCACGGTTCACTCTGCCTAGTCATGCCAGATCAAGTCCCGCGGAAAAAAATGATTGACAGGTGATAATTTGTGTAACTTATCTTTATTTATTTATTTATTTATTTATGATTTGGTTATGAGTAAAACAAAGGCCATGCAGGTCAGGTAGTTGAAACGGTAGGCTACAAATAATTAATAAGTTATGAATTTATTAATTATTCATAAATAATTAGTTCACCTCCCACTATGATGATGATGCCATGGTCCATCGCCATGTTTCACATTAGATTAGTATGATGTCAAGTTGGTCAACATAGCCTAACCCTAAACGCTATACCAGGTAGTACTGAATTAGACAAAAAATAAATGCCATTTGTAAGCTTTGCAATATACATAGTTCTCTGTTCAATCACACTGTGCAGTTTTAGTGAATTGGAATGGATGGAAAATAAATTGGAATTGGAATTTTAATTTGTCTGCCGACTTTATCAAGTTGTCAATATAATGTGACACGCATACTTATACAAACTATTGCAATATATCACAATATTTATTGTATCGCGATATATCGTAGCGTGACCCATGTATCGCGATATATATCGTATCGTGAGGCCCTTGCCAATACACAGCCCTACTGTTAAACATCATTTGGGAAATATTTAAAAAAGAAAACCAATTCAAAGGGGGGCTAATAATTCTGACTTCAACTGTATGTGAAAAACCACGTGGTCTCTTTGTGGAAATTTTTTTTTTAACCATTTAGCTGTCTGCTATGGTTTACACTACATGGCTTTGTTGCTTTACAAAAAATCAATCAAACATAATCCTGTTGCACTACTACACTTAATTTTAGTTTTATTGTAAAAAAAAACCCACAGGAGAACGTTAAATGAGAATCTGAAATGTTTTATGGCATACTTCAAAAAAAATAAGGATGATTTAGTATTCAAAAATGTTTCATTTTGATTATTTTGTTAAATAAATTGGTCTTACACTTCATATTTTCTGATTTTTCATAGTATATGTATTGAATCTGGTACTTTTACCATAAATGAGCAATATCACACAGTGTGATGTGGCTGTATATCGGCACTGGTGGGAGGTGTGCGTTGACTCACCAGTGAGGATGTACAGCCACATCGCACTGCTTTATGGCATAATCGTGTGTATAAAAAAAGAAAATCAAACACGGAGAGTCACAACATTTTTATAAGAGGAACTACTTTGTTCCACCATTCATACATACACTGTAAAAAAATTCAAAGTTGAGTTAACTTAAAAGTTTAAAGCAACCAGCTGCAAAGAAATTTTGAGTATATTAAACTTCAGCGGTTGAAGTTGTGCCAATTTTTTTTTTAAGTTGACAGAAAAGGCTGGTTTAAGTCAAGTATACTTTATTGAATAATTTGGCACAACTTCAAAAACTGAAGCATTTTTTGCAGCCGGTTGCTTTAAAATTTTAAGTTAACGCAACTTTTTATTTTTTGAAGATATGGAGAAATTTTTTTTTAAGTCATCTCAACTGAATATTTTACTTTCATTGAACAAACAGTTCCAAACATGCAGCTGAATCATTTTTAGGAGTAAATTCAACTTTAGGCTCAAAAATATGTCCACCTAACTTACAATTTTAAACTGAGTTAACTATTTGTAAGTTGGATTTTTACAGTGTATCTGCAGCTGACATCAGAACAGCAGAAACTGTTGCTCATTCACCAACGTCACTTTAGAGCTAGTATTTGAATGATTCTCAAGCGTAATGTCTCAAGTGATGACAAAACAGGTGATTTTGCTCACATTTTAAGATTATAAGGCTGAATGGCATGAAATACCATCAGTCTAGAGAGATTTCCTAGTTTTTCTCTGTTGCAGTCGGGACATCACAATATTACTATGGTATAAATAAAGGCTCAAAAGTATTAGCATTGTCAAACTGTAGAGTGTCCTCTGCTTGTCGCTGTGTATGTGGGCGGAGTAATACACGATGGTGAAGGGTTAAGCGGCTGGCTGTTTTATAAACCAACATATCAACCATTAGTTAGAGGTTGATGTTTTAGAAATTATGGGATATTTTGGGAAAAAAAAGCATTGTGTGTTAACTAGCGATGTTAGGAGTTAAGAAATGCAATCCAATTTTTTTTTTCTTGGTGGGGCAGTTAAAGGGTTAATGCCTGGCTACTTTAAATTACACCTGGAAGACTTCAGTGGTGTTAAATGTTATATGTGCTTTAATTGTGCTGATATTGGGATGGTCAGGAAGCCTAACATAACCCTGTTTAGGATTAAGCAACTTATAAAATAAATATTAAAAAATCCCTCAAAATCAAACTTTGATTATAATACAATTTATTCTTATCTGCAAGACAGCAATATTACTTTCATTTCTGTCTGACATCGGTGCAGCCTAGCGAACAAATTATCCTGAGAATGGTTTCCTTGTCAGGAAAGCTGGAACTACAGCACACAGTCGATCTACCCCACTGAAAAATGCCAATTTGAAAATGTTTAACAGCCTGTTTATTTATTTTTTATTATTTGTTTTACATGTTTTGAAATGCCTTTCGAATTTTATTGTACAGTAAACGAGACTTGAGATTGAGTGAGATGTTTGTAATTGTATTTCTAATGTCTGTCTATTAACTCAATTTTTTTAAAGCATTTGTTATAGTCGGCTGTTTTTAAGTGTACTTAATTCTTAGTCTTACTTTTAAAGAAGCCCCTATAGGATGGAGTGAAGCCGAAGCTTTCTGGCATTCATTTACGGTAAGAAAGGTTTAAGTTTACCTAACACAAAAGTGCCTAGCAAGTGGTTTTTTTTTTGTATTGAAAAGTAGGCATGGGATGAAACTGGTTTCAAGGTTTACCACGGTTTGGAAAAGTCAAGGTTTTAAAACCGCTAAAATGATCTGCTATACTGTTCCTAAGGTATATGTTAGTTTTTTTATTGTGTTGTAAAGAATTGTTAGAATTGTTATTGTGTTGTGGTTTTGGTACTAATGAAGACACAAGACAGCAGAAGTCAACAATTTATTTGAATTCTTTAGCCTGGCATGTTTACTGTTCCAAAATATTTTAAATCTTTCCTAAAATAAAATATATTGTGTTCAAGTTTTTTTTCACCCAGACAGTTAAAAGGATCATATTTTAGAGCAGTAATCACAATACAGTGAAATCGTGATATTTTAATCCGAGGTTATTATACCGCCACAAACTTATACTGGCCCATGCCTATTTAAAAGGCAAAAGCTTTGCTAAAACAGAGTTACATTTGGCCTAACAATGGAAATCTAATAGATAAGTCTAACAATAGTCTAAAAATAGGTTAGTCATCAAATACAAGAACGAATGACCACATGCAAAGCCTGTCTAATTTGTCTATTAGGATTTCACTGACAGCCCTGTTCAAGTCCAGACGTCTATGTTTGTACGTCTATTAGATGTCTTTAAAACACACAATTGCTTGATGAGTAGCTTCATTCAAGTTGTTTTGAAATTGCAGTAATTTCAAGATGACAATGCTTGTATTTGAACTTTTCACATTTTCTGGCTCAGGTTTCTGTGTTTTTTTGACAGTGCAGTATGTGCAAAATTTCTAACTTTATTATATAAATATTTTAATCATATATTTTCCAAAGCACATTGTACCATTATCAAAGCACATAAGTTTTAAGTACTCTTAATTCAATAAGTGAGGTATAATTGTTAATAGGAGGTGGAACTAAAAAGGCATTGTCTTTAGGTATGTGTGTAACTGTTACTGATGCACTACTATAGAAACTGAGCAGAACAATGAAAATTGAAAGTGAAAAATGTCATTGATGATTTGATTCTCAAAGTCTTCGCATGACCTTTGGTGTAAGTTTCATTTAACAGTTTGGTATAGGAGATGGAGGGATCTGCACCATTTCCCCTTGTACCACTGTCTGAAGATTTCACCTTTCAGAATCACACTGTAAGTAAATAAGAGTTAATCTTTACTCTATCTCTGACTCTGGCAGGTCCTGTTCATTGTTAGTATCAGCTCACACAATGATTTCATCACCACCTAGCTTTGTCTGCGCTGCTACCCCAAGAGTCATTTTCAACCTATCTGTTTATAAAATTGTCTATAATGTAAGTCATTTTTATTATTCTTTTTATTTCTTTTTAACCAGGTCTCTGAGAAGTTGACACCTTTTGGTCTGACTGCAGTTCTGGAAAACCTGTGATACTTTTTTCATTCAATCAATTTATTTTCGGCTTAGTCCTTTTTATTAATCAGAAAGTCGCCACAGCAGAATGAACCGCCAACTTATCCAGCATATGTTTTACGCAGCGGATGCTCTTCCAGCTGCATCCCATCACTGGGAAACACTTATGGGCTTTTGATTCTGTAATTGTTGGTTTGAACCTAATTCTTTATCTTTTTTATTAAGGAAAATCTTGATTTTAAACAATACAACAATAAACATTGGTTTCCTTCTTTCTATTTTTTTGTTTGTTTGTTTTAATTTAAGCCCCACCCCAAGACCTGAGCATCCCAAGGCAGTAATAATTAGGTTTAAATACAATAACTAAACAGTCTGGAGTCATGCATGTTGTGACAACAGTGGTGATGGAAGAATGAAATAATAATTATAGCCTACAAAAAAAAACAATTACAAATTACGGGAAGAAAATAAATAAAATTTTGCAGGACAAACTACATTTAAAGACAAAAACACAATGAAGTGGATACAAAGAGTTATGAAGAGTTCAGATGCAAAACCCATAAGTGCCATCTGAAATTTCCATAGAAAATGAGCATTATTCTCGGCCTACTTTTATGTTTATGTTGAGTTCTTTCACTGTGAAGACCATGAAAATAATTTATTCTTTGCCATAAAAATGAAATTGCAAAATTTACACACAGGAGCCTGATAAAAATGCTAATTTTAGAGGAAAATTTCAGTCGACATTGAGTTTTTTTTCCATCTAAATTCTTCATATACAGATTATTTAACAGATTTTTTTAAATATAAAATCTGTTCCCAGTACGTATAAAACCTGTCCCCCGAACTCCTTAGTGTGTATTTATTTTTTTTCTAGTTTTAGAAACTAAATATTCATCCTAATTCTTAAAATCTTTTCTTCTCAAGCTCTATTTTTGTCGCAGAGAGAACATTTTTGTTTTGTGCAAGGACTAAGGCTTAGTTTTAGACATGCAACTGTATCCTATGTGCTTTTCTGACTTATAAGTGCTCATCTGAATTGGTAAAATTGGCTTGGGACAAAATAGGCTATTGAAAGAATATCGGCGTGCATAATTACACTTAATAATTACTTTACTATCAACGCATAAATAAATCAATAGTACTTTGGTCACGAGGTGCAAGTTATAGCGTTAAAGTACCACTTTACAAATTGCAAACACGCTGTACGAGAACGGGTGGATGGTTTTTACAAGTCCTTATTCACTTATTTACGGAATTCCTTATTCACGGCAATTAGAAGGGACGACTCTTAAACATAACAGGATGTCCAAAGTATTGTTATCGGACTTGGCAGGAATGTTACAGACGCATTCAAAGCACAGAGGGCTAATTAGGGGTTTAGCAGCCTTTAGTTTATAGCTGTTGAAAAGGTTTAAGCAGGTTTTGATGTATATTTTGGCACCGATGCGTCTACTAAAGACTTAGTGTGAACATTTAAAATGTAAAATGAATGTAGAACTTCTTAAAACAAGTCCAAAGACGAGATTATCTGTTCTGGAATCGCATAAGGAGCAACAAGAGGAAACAGAACTGCAAGTGTTTAAAATACTTATTGCATTGCATGTAAGTCTTAATATTTACTCGATTTATTTTAATAACAATAGGAGTCTGATATGCAGTATGGTTTAAGTGCTAGAAGTTATTGTTTTAATTCTGCAGGTTATATTTAGTCTACTGTTAAAATATTGGCATAAACTTTGAAAACGAATAATGCGTTTTTGTACGTCTTTCAAATCTCCAGCTTTTCTCTTTAGCTTTAGGCTGTTGATTTGTGATTATGCGAAATCGAAACTATGTTGATACCGTTATGTTTGACTAACAAGGTGTGCTTTCATGCGTAGTGCTCGACAACGAACTACGCAAGAGAAATAGAGTATTTTCTTTCAAATAGTAGGCTAATTCAGTAGGCTACAGATGGCATCATTATAATAATGCACAGTTACTCAATTGGGCTGTTTGTAAAGCCTTCCAAAATAAAATAAAAACATTAAACGTTGACTTGAGTGTTACTTAAAAAGTACTGAATTGTTCAAGAGTTGAGCAATGGGCGTATATACCATGTAAACAGTGGGCTTGTTCTATTTGAGGGTAATGCTACTGTGTGTAAACTGCAAAACGAAAGTATACAATTTTACAAGTTCTGCAATGTTTTCTGCTTAGATACCTATATGCTAGCCTTTAGTTTAATCGAAGACTTTTGCTTGATTTATTGCTGTTTTTTGTTTTAAAATAGTTTAATAGTTGCTAACTATTCTAAACATGTTTAATCATTTATCGGTTTGAACTGTCATGTTATTCATCTTACTTGCATATACTCCTCTCCAGATAGTATTGAAAGTCAGATGGTTTTCTCAAACCAGTGTTGATCGGCATTATGTCAGAGGAGCGAGGAAAAGACTCTTCAATTGAGATTTCAGAGAAACACAGGTAAGCTGCATCTGTTTTCAAAGAGCCATTTGTGGTTGAGGTGTTGTGTTCATTGTTTTGTGCATTGTAGTTAATGGATTATAACGTGTGAAGTTAAGATTTAAATATGTTTCAACTCAAATCAGGATTTAATATCCACATAATTGGTTAATACTGACTTTACACTATTGCTTAAAATGGTTTTGTTTGCTTGAACTTGTTCATCTGTCCTTGATTTTTGAGCTACGAAAATTTTTCAATATAAATTTTCAACATGACAGGTGATAAATAATTTTAACATCTCACTTGACAAAGTTACGTAACATCTAGCAGGAATTTAAAATAATTAATTTATTAATTTACCTTTGGCTTAGTCCCATGATTCATCAGGGGTCGCCACAGTGGAATGAACCGCCATTCTATCAAGCATATGTTTTACACAGCAGATGCCCTTCCAGCTGCAACCCAATACTGGGAAACATACATACTCATTTACACACATACACTATGGGCAATTTAGTTTTTTTAATTCCGCAAATATACTGCATTTAGACTGTGGGGGAAACCGGAGCACACGGAGGAAACCCACACCAACACGGGGAGAACATACCGGGACTCAAACCAGCAACCTTCTTGATGTGAGGCGACAGTGCTAACCACTGGGCCACTGTGTTGTCCCATTGCTAATAATGACAAGTGGAAAAAATCTAGTAATAAAAAGGGTGAAAAAAAGACATCTTACATCTAAAACACAAAATCATTGCTCTTTGGAGTACAAATTGTTTGATATTTTGTAGTTTTTCATATCTTTCTCTCAGTCAGATTCACTGCACACGGTTTATTGTATTCATTATAGATATTTCTATTTGTTAGCTTTAAGTTTAGCTATTTCACTATCTGGTCTTTGGTAATTATGGAGTTTACTTTCTCAAAAGGTTTAATATGAACACGCACTATAGCAAAATTTTAGATCGGGGTGCTTAACCCTGTTCCTGGAGATTTACCTTCCTGCTGAGTTCAGCTCCAACCCTGACCAAACACAGCTAGAATCTGAAGGACCACTTTGCGATTAAAGATAGGTGTGTTTGATTAAGATAGCAGCTAAACTTTGTAGGAAAGTAGATCTCCAGCAACAGGATTGGGCATCCCTTTTAGATCCAGTGCTTTCTCTGTGGTGTACATAGGTTGTTTATCATGTTGGTTCTATTGCAGCTGACCTGGTCAGATTTTAGGATGAAGTCTCAGTTCAGATCATCAATAAAGTTGTTTCCCCTCTCTTCTTTGTATCACCAGTGCAAGTTCAGGATCACATATGTTCAGCTCTGTGTCTGTGAAGAGTGACCGGTCAATAAGTCCACTACTAAATTTCAGTGAGGAACCACCATTTACCAAAAGGTATTTCATGTGTTCAGCATTATGGCATTGCATTATCTGAATTCTTTAGTGTTATATCATGACTAGGCCCAGACGAAATCTGCACACGCAGAAATCTGCAGATTTCTACAGGTTTAAAGCCCATTATTGAGTCCATGTATTTACTTGAGTAAATGTGTGTAAATTTAAGTTTATTCAGTTTAGAAATTAATTCAGTAACATTATTGACAATATTTCAATAACATTATTAATATGAAAATGTTTATATGATTTATTTACAATGCGGTTTGTTAAGTAATATTTTCTGTCTTTTAGGAGAGACTTGCTTTGATTACCGATGTACAGTATAAGTGGATCTATTTGGATTTGCATTGTAAACATTAAATGACAGTTAAAACATACAATTTTTATTGTAATATATTAAGTTTTTAGTTACAATACTTCCAGAATCATTCCACAAAAATCCACAGATTATCTGCAAAATTCTGCGCAGAAATGACAAAAAAATTCAGCAGATTCTGAATATAATTACAAGTATGCACTATGGACTATAAACATGGAAAGAATCCAGGGGCCGGTTGCACCAACAGTACGTAAATTAAAACGTAGTCTATTTGCTCTATAAAAAAACACAAAGTTATAACTTACACAATACTAAATATTTTTGTGTTGCACTACTGAACTTAGTTTAAATGTAACACAATGTTCTAACTAAATATTTATGGCAGCCTTTGCCCATGTTTACGCCAGACAAGAGATGACCACGAGATTAGATTAAATCGAGGAGCTTGTGTGATAATGAAGAACAATCTCCCTACTTGCAGCTTTTATGTCCTTCCAAATCTCTTTTTTTCCAGTTTGTGAAAGAATGGTTTCATTTTCTTTCAAGGAGCATTTTGTATCCAAAATCAGAATTTCTTCATGACTCTCCCTGTTATTTACTCTTTTATGTGTAGGCTATTGAAATAATTTCAAGTTTCATGTTTTGATAAGTTAATGTGAATTTTGTATTCATTCACGGCTCTGTTCTTAGTGACTGACTAATGTAATGTACTATAAATATTTAAGTTGTTATTCAATTTACGTTGGAGAGTTGTTCACTTTACAGCAGGGGAAATAAGTATTGAACATGTCGTGTTTTTTCCTGGAAACAATATTTCTAAAGGAGCTGTTGACTTTGAATTGAACCAGATTTTGGTAAAAACCCAAACAATACAAATATAAAAATAAAACAAAACAAAAAAAATCTGAAAAATGAGTTATGTGTAAAGCCAATGAAATGACACAAGGAGAAAGTACTGAACTACTGAAATGGATTCAATACTTTATATAAAAGGCTTTTTTAATGATGGCAGCTTAAAGATGCCTCTCATGTGGAGAATGAAGTCAGATACATTGCTCAGATGTGATTCTTTTATTTTTTTTTCACAGACTAAACAGTGTAAAAATCTTAATGGTTTCTTGGGTCTCGTCTATCAAATCTGAGCTTTATTTTGTATTTTCTATTGGATTCAAGTCAGGTGATTGGCTAGGCCATTCTACAGCTTGGTTTTCTTTCTCTGAAAGCATTTGAGAGTTTCCTTGGCTGTGTTTTGGATCATTGTCTTGCTAAAATGTCCACTCTGGTTTCAACATCATCATCCTGATAAGGTAGATGTTGGACTGAAGCAGCTAATATTAGTTTACACTGAGGAAGAGCAGAGAGATTTCAGCTGCTGTCTGGGCTTTCACCGACTTTCTACACCTCCCTATCTTCATGTGTTATTTTTTTTGTGTCATTTCATTTTATTACAAATAACTTCATTTGTAAACTAATTCGATTTGTTTTCTTTGCATATATGGGTTTTGTTGGTTGCTATAAACATCCGGGGAAAATTTCAAGTCAACAGCACCTTGTGCTGAAAAGTGTGACGTGTTCAATTCTTAATTTCCCCGCTAAATGTTGTGGGTTTTCTTGGAGTAGCATATATAAATGCAGGATTTTAAAGCAGTTTAATTATTTATAAAGGCATTTTATTTGATATTATGTCATTCAATGTGAATATGCCTTACTTTATGGCTTACAACTACATTCTGTTAACATGTTGTTGAACCAAAGCAAAAACTAATTTAGTTAGAAATAGTTTATAAGCATCTAGTGTGGACTTTAAATTCCAATTTAAGCAAGAAATTACAAAGAGCTGGTGCAACCCTACCCAGGCAACTAAACACAAATACATCAATCTATATTCATAA
>CAIGQZ010032594.1:8580106-8634478 GCA_903798205.1 Danio tinwini
TGTATCACAGAAAACAATGTCTGGTGACTTTACTGAAATCAGTCTAGCTCCTTTTTAAAATATTTTTACACAGGTAGGTTCTGGGGAACGGACAAATAGAAAGACACCAGACTACTAAATACAAATGCATTCATGTAGTAATTCATTCATTTATTAATTTTCCTTCAGCTTAGTCCCTTATTTATTGGGGGTCTCCACAGCGGAATGAGCTGCCAACTATTCCAGCATATGTTTTATGTAGCGGATGCCGTTCGAGCTGCAACCCAGAACTGGAAAACATCCATACACATCTCATTCACACACACACTCATACACAATGGCCAATTTAGTTCATCCAATTTACTTATACTGCATGTGCAAACTCCATACAGAAATGCCAACTGGCTTAGCCAGGACTTGAAGCAGCGATCCTCTTGCTGTGAGGCAACAGTGCTAATCACTGAGCCACCATGCCGTCCATATATGTAGTAATAAAAAATCTAAATATTTTAATCTAAAATTTGAAACTTCATTCATTAATTTTTTTTTCGGCGTAGTCCCTTTATTAATCTGCAGTTGCCACAACGGAATGAACCACCAACTTATCCAGCATATGTTTTTACGCAGCGGATGCCCTTCCAGCTGCAACCCATCACTGGGAAACATCCATACGCACTCATTCACACACATCCACTATGGACAATTTTAGCTTACCAAATTCACCTATACTGTACAGCATGTCTTTTGACTTGTGGGGTAAACCGGAGCACCCGGAGGAAACTCACGCAGACATGAAGAGAACATGCAAACTCCTCACAGAAATGCCAACTGACCCAGACATGGGCTCGAACCACCAACCTTCTTGCTGTGAGGCGATTGTGCTACCCACTGCACTACTGTGCTGCCCCAAATTTGAAAATTAGTACAGAGTTTAAAGTATTCACATTTATTACCAAAGGTTGCTGGTTGTGGAATCCCAATCGTGCTACTTGAAGCAAACAGATTTTGCATTATTCTTTTAATCTTGTCAACAAAACGTTATCTTGTTTAAAAGAGTTAACATTAAATGTAATTAAATACATGACCTGTGTTTGAGCTTTACTTGCGGTCTGTGAGTGACCTTGCTGCCCCATGTTCTGTGTTAAGTCGTAACTATAATAATAATAGTAATTATAGTAGATTTTTCTATAATATTTTCATAATTTAGTATTTTATTTGTTAACAGGGTTCAGTATGAAGTATTAGAATCAGAAATTCTGCCTGACAGGAACCAAAAGAATTACACAGGCAATTTCCAAGGGATTTTCCAGGTAGGAAATATTTAAAATGTGTATTATTTTTTAAAATGTTTAAGGAAGTATTGTATGTTTAATGCATGTTATCAAACTAAATTTATTTCAGTTACATTGAAAAAATATTCCATTCATTCATTCATTTTCTTGTCGGTCCCTTTATTAATCCGGGGTCGCCACAGCGGAATGAACCGCCAACTTATCCAGCACGATTTTACGCAGCTGATGCCCTTCCAGCCGCAACCTATCTCTGGGAAACATCCACACACTCATTCACACTCATACACTACGGACAATTTAGCTTACCCAATTCACCTGTACCGCATGTCTTTGGACTGTGGGGGAAACCGGAGCACCCGGAGGAAACCCCGGCGAATGCAGGGAGAACATGCAAACTCCACACAGAAACGCCAACTGACCCAATAAATATTCCATTAGAATTCAATTAATGAAATAATGAATTATTTTGTAAAAAAAATTGAGCTAAGGAATGTATCTATTGCTGTTTTGTTTGTATTGGCAAATTGTGGATGTTAGTATGGTTAAATGTAAGGTGTTCTTATACCTATTTTTAAAAGTGATTTAAAAAAGTCCAGATTAGAACTTCGGGTGATCAAGGAAAAGGGAAATAAAATATTTTTTGTGGAAAGATACTTCTGGAAAGGCGGCGCAGTAGGTAGTGCTGTCACTTCCCAGCAAGAAGGTCGCTGGTTCGAGCCTCGGCTGGACCAGTTGGCATTTCTGTGTGAAGTTTGCATGTTCTCCCTGCATTCGCTGGGGTTTCCTCCGGGTGCTCCGGTTTCCCCCACAGTCCAAAAACATGCAGTACAAATGAATTGGGCTGGCGAAATTGTCCGTAGTGTATGAGTGTGTATGGATGTTTCCCAGAGATGGGTTGCAGCTGGAAGGGCATCCACTGCGTAAAACATGTGCTGGATAAGTTGGTGGTTCATTCCGCTTTGGCAACCCCAGATTAATAAAGGGACTCAGCCGAAAAGAAAATGAATGAATGAATACTTCTGGAAAAGATGAGTTTTTCAACAGTCTCTTTTTTTTGGAATTCAGCATTCTAAATGCAGCGAAAAGATCCTTCCGCCAGCAAGAAATATAACAAACGTTCTGGAAATTATTTCTTGTCCCTACCTGGGATGTTACCTTAAAGGGTAGCTGCCTTTCCCAATTCTGCCTTTTAAAGTAGGATGTGGACTCATAAGACACTAGCAAGTGCTGAGCCTGTTCCTCTTCTTTAAGCATCGCCTGTGTTATGAGTGATAGAAGTCCATCTAGAAGAGCATTCGATAATACAACCTACAAATGTCAAGGGCCTAGAGCCTGATCTTTGCTGATGTTTTGCAGTGCAAACCTCCATGATGTCTTTATAGTGTGCTCTTTGAATGTCACCATCAAATATTAGGCCAACATTTTAAAACTAAATGGGATAACTTTTGACGAACCTTGCTGGTTGGTCAAAATGTGCTTAACAGTTGGAGTGGCAGGGAAACTCAATCTGTACTCTTATTGATTTTCTTTTATCCTTGCCAAGATGTCCACCAGGCAGTCAGCGATTTGGGTAGCTTGTCTTATGTTTTGTATTAGCATTACAATGGTTGGAGAAATGATGTGCTTGTATGGGTCCCCGTAGTGTAAGAAGAAGAAGAGGAAGGGTTCAAGTTCTGATCTCTGGGGAACCAATTGATGAGCCTTGGAAACCTCTGTTCTACATGCAACCCTAAAAGACCTACATATTGTGTGTAAAGTATTTGAAGATTCACAAAAAATAAGTGAGAAGAAGAGGATTTTGTTAGCTGAAGGTGTGATTTGGTTGGGTGATTTGGTTTTGGAGTGTCTGTGTGTGAAAGCTGACTGCTGATGATTGTAGTTTTGCTTGTGATGAGCAAAATTATAAGCTGTTAAATGAACACTCTCAGGTCTCCTACAGTTAAGCAGTTAGTTTTATTTAAATAAATCCATTGAGTTGATCTCCAAGTCTGGCAGGAGCACAGGATCAGGTTGAGCTGGTTGCCTGATTTGTGGGTTTCTGTGGGGATAAGCTGTTCAAGCAAATGATGCTAGAAGAACGTAAAAGTCTGCAGCATAAGGTTTCTCTTGATGAATGTCGAAGTTACCTACAAGGAATGAGGATAGCAGCACATTGAGGTCCACATCCACACATACACAATATTGCTGTTGGGTGTGAAGGCCTGGCGCACAGTCTCTACTTTAATTCATCCAGACATTTAGTTCTATCAGGTTGAGGTCAGGAGTCTGTGCAAGCCAATTAAGAGCATGAAATTGTTCAGTGCTGAAGCATACTTTGATAAACAACCCCACATCATAATCCCTTCTCCATCAAACACAATGCAGTCATGCAATTACTGTTCTCCTGGTAAATACCAAACCCAGATTGTCCATTGAATTGCCAGACAGAGAAGCGTGATCTCCAGAGATCACCTTTCCACTGCTCTAGAGTAGTTTTTTTTAATTACCGAGGCAACAATGCATTTTTATTAACATTCATTCCAGAGAGCATAATCCAATTTATGATTCACCAATCAGACAATTCCTAAGTCACTATAAATACCCTAAGTTCCATATAACAGCCATCTTCGTTTTGAAGAATCCCCCCTTCCACCCCTACTTCTCCTCCTTTCCTAGATGGGTGGCACGGTGGCCCTGTGGTTGGCACTGTTGCCTCACAGCAAGAACGTCACTGGTTTTAGTCCTTACCAAGCCAGCCAACGTTTCTGTGTGAAGTTTACACATTCTCCCCGGGCTCACGTGGGTTTCCCCCGGGTTCCCCGGTATCCTCCCACCATCCAAAAACATGCAACCTAAGTTAATTGACTAATCAAAATCGGCACCATATACATGCACCTAGTAAGTAGTTATCTCTTAAGAGCAATCATAATCTGTTCATTAGCTACTACAGCAGGGGGGTTCTTGAGATCTACCTGAGCTCAAACTCCTCTCTCGCCTTGCAAATGGGAGGGAGCCCCTGGTTCGAGGATCTTATGAGCTCAGGGCTCTTTCCCAGGGCAGCATGCCAAACAAGCTTTATAATCATTCATCAGCTAAGTGTGAACTCTTGAAAGACAGGTGTATTTGATCAAGATTGCAGATGAACCCTGCAGGAACCCTGAATCAGCTGTTGTTTGCTTATTAGAAAGCAAAAAATCACTTCTCTTTTGTTTTTGATTTGTAGGATGTTGAGAGCAAAGTAATTGAATTTCAAAAAAATGAGCTGGAAAAATTTAAGAAAATATTACAAAAAGAGAACACTGAATATTTTGTGAATGACTTTAATGAGAATAGAAGCAGAGCCAAGGAAGCAGCTCTTGATCTCACACTTTACTTCCTGAGGGAAAATAAGCAAGACGAAGCTGCTGATACACTAGAAGGTGAGAGGCTCATGAACATGTTTGTGTGGAAATGTAGCTAAAAAAAATATTAATATACATATAAAAATCTGTATTTTTTCTGGTGTTTAGATGAGCTACTCTTCGTCCATCAGCTAAAATGTTGCCTAAAAATTAAGTATCAGTGTGTGTTTGAAGGAATTGCAAAGCATGGTGAATCCACTCTTCTGAAGAACATCTACACAGATCTCTATATCACTCAGGGTGGTAGTAAACAGGTCAATACTGAACACGAGGTCAGACAGATTGAATTTACTTCCAGACACCATGAAGCACAGGAGATACAGGTTGAATGCACAAAGATGTTTAAAGCTCCTGAACAAGACAAGCAGATCAGAACTGTACTGACAAAAGGAGTCGCTGGCATCGGGAAATCAGTCTCTGTGCAAAAGTTTGTTTTGGATTGGGTTGAAGGAAAAGAAAATCAAGGGATCAACTTCATATTTCCTCTTCCATTCAGAGAGCTGAACTTGAAGGAGAAAGAAACACAAAGCCTAACAAGTCTTTTAAGTCAGTTTTTCCCAGAAACAAAAGGACTGAACTTTGCAAGAAGGAATCGATTTAAAGTTCTCTTCATCCTTGATGGATTGGATGAATGTCGTCTTCCTCTGAACTTTGATGGTAATGAGATTTGTCGAGATGTTTCTACATCAGCCTCTCTGGATGTTCTCCTGACGAACCTCATCAAGGGAAATCTGCTTCCTTCTGCTCTTATCTGGATCACCAGCAGACCAGCAGCTGCCAGTAAGATTCCTCCTGACTGTATCGACCAAGTGACAGAAGTTAGAGGATTCAATGATGCACAAAAAGAGGAGTACTTCAGAAAACGATTCATGGATCAGAAAATGGCTGACAAAATCATTGATCATGTTAAACAATCAAAGAGTCTCTTCATCATGTGCCACATCCCAGTCTTCTGCTGGATTTCAGCCACTGTTCTTCAAAACCTTTTGGAGGAAAAAAGAAATAATGGTGTGAAAAACAATCAGGCTGATGACCCCTTCAAAACACTGCAGGAATCAAACACTGAAGACACTCCCAAGACTCTGACACAAATGTACACACACTTTCTGCGCTTTCAGATCCAGCAGAGCAGACGAAAGTATGATGGAGAAAACACACCAGATGTGTCCTGGGATAAAGACGCCATCCTTTCACTGGGGAAACTGGCATTTCATCATCTGTCAAGAAACAACCTGATCTTCTATGACACAGACCTGGAAGCCTGTGGTATTGACGTCTATAAGGCCTCAGTTTACTCAGGCATGTGTACCCAGATCTTTAAGGAGGAAACAGGGATTGTTCTTGGTACCATGTACTGCTTTGTTCACTTGAGCATTCAAGAGTTTATTGCAGCCCTTTATGCACATCTGTTTCTAGACATCAACAAGAAAAGTGTGTTTGATCAAAACTCTACAGAACAGGAGAACAGAAATGAGTCCATGATTGATTTGCTGAAAACTGCGGTGGACAAGGCACTTGAGAGTGACAATGGACACCTGGACCTTTTCCTTCGCTTTCTTCTCGGTCTGTCTCTCCAGTCCAATCAACGACTCTTACGAGGTCTGTTGTCACAGTATGACAAAAAAGACCAGAGCAAAGAGGAAATAGTTCAGTACATCAAGCAGAAGTTTGAAGCGAATCTTTCTCCAGAGAGATCCATCAATCTTTTCTACTGTCTGAATGAACTGAACGACCAAACCCTGGTGAAAGAGATTCAGACTCACCTTAGCAAAGGAAGTCTCTCATCTGCTGATCTTTCACCTGCCCAGTGGTCTGCTGTGGCCTTTGTGTTGTTGACATCAGATGAGGAGATGGAGGAGTTTGAGCTTCAGAAATTCAAGAAATCAGACGAGTGTCTCATCAGACTATCAGCGGTCATCAAAACCTGCAAAAGAGCTCTGTAAGTTTTAATATAGGCTTCTGCCTATTTTAGTGCTTAACTAAAAGTGACATCACATAATCTTAATAAATGTGTTTGTACTGCAGTTGTCAATACTTAGTTAAATTAACTTATGTTAATAAATGCAGCCTTAGTTTGCAGTACTAGTGAACAAAGCCTATAAATAAGACAGTTTAACATGAAATTGTTTGTGTGCAAAACTTTTGCCTATGTTTTCAAGCACTAATACAACTTTCTTAAAAGGCCTGCAATATCAATATTATGCATGCTCATTATCATAACATATTGAATTATTAAAAAATTTGCTAAATGTCTATGTACATTTTAATGTATATAATTAATCTTACGATTCTCTTCGATGTGGTAGGGCTAGCTCTTTATAGATTTTTCTCTTTAAAGCTATAAACATTTTTTTAGTTGAGCAATACAGTTAATTTAATCTCTAATTTGATTACACTTTAAATAAAGATTATAATCTTACATCAAAAATATTGAATAATAATCCAATAATGGTATAAAAGTGCAGGTTTTGAAGATGTGATTGTATCTCAATCTATGCCCTGAATTTTTACTGTTTATATAAAAAATATACTCAAATCCTTTCTATTTAGTAAAAGTATTACAGGTATCTAATTCTGTGGTGCAATTTATTTTCCTTGTAGGCTGAATGACTGTAATTTAACAGACAGAAGCTGTTCAGTCCTCGCTAGAGTACTTGGATCAGATACCAGTCTAAAAGAGCTGAACATGAGCAATAATAATCTACAGGATTCAGGAGTGAAGCTGCTCTGCTCTGGACTGAAGAACGTTAAGTGTGAATTAGAAGTACTGAGGTATGTGATCGGTTGCTAGTGTTCAGTAAGAATTTGTTAACTTGGAGTTGGTTAATCTGCTACAGAATGGATTCTGGTCTGTGAAATTGGTTGGCTCTAACTTCATATTTAATAGTACATTTCTTAGTCTAATGTGACATTTCAATTCGGTTAATTTACTGTGTTGGCTTTATGGCTTCTAAACCCCTTTAAAGTGTTTTTGTTTTATTAGGCACAAACTGAATTTTATTTTCATTCTGGCTCATTTCGTAACTCCACAGAGAAATTCATTCTTTGATTGATGTTCGTTTGGCTTAGTCCATGATTTAAAATTCTGAGCTGGTACGAATGTATTCACACCTGTACAAATGCCCGCAGAGTGACTTTGAGGACTGTTCACGTGGCCTCGCACATCTCCACAATCTAGAATGGTTCTCTCACTTTTTGGTGCGTGGCCCTGCAACCTAGTTTTGTAAAGTCATGTCAAGCCTCTCCATAGTGGAAAGTGGTGTACTCTTATGCATTATTTGATTTTAGTATGTAAGAAATTTGTTACTTTGCACATTTGATAATTTTTTTTGTGGTTATTTCTACTGGGATTGTTTCACCTATTGAACACTGTAAACCATAGGTCTCAAACTGGATTCCTGAAAGGCTGTAGCTTAGCACAGTTTTGCTCTAACCCTAATCAAACATAGCTGATCCAACTAATCAAGGTGTTCAAGACTACTAGAGACTATTAAGCAGGTGTGAGTTGGATCTGGTTGGAGCTAAAGTATGCAGAGCTGTGGCCCTCCAGTAATTCAGTTTGAGACCATTGCTCTAAATAAACCATCATTTTGCACAGTAACAGCTTTGCAAAGATTTCCATAATTTTCTGTTGGAATTTTGGGATTTTTGTCCTGGCGTTGAGTCTGTGATGTCCTGTTAGCTGAATGTTGAATTGTTCTATCTGTTTCAGAATCTCATACTGCAGTATCAGTGGAGAAGGTTATAAAGCTGTGGTTTCAGCTCTTAAATCAAACCCTTCACACCTGATAGAGCTGGATCTCAGAGGAAATGATCCTGGACAATCAGGAGTGAAGGAGCTCACTGATTTACTACAGGATCCACACTGTACACTGAAGACACTGAGGTTTGTGCCTTAAAATAATAGCATTCAAAAGATTTGAATGTAATTCAGCAAAAAAAAAAAAGAGATAAACTGTCACAAAAGGTTTGTGATTATTAAAAAACATTCAAACGCTTGTGAATTTGTCATGTAATGTCAGTGTATTTGCACTTTCTCCAGGTTTTTGAGTCCTGCTGCAGAGGAAGCCTGTCAGTTTGTGACTGGAGTTGTGGGTAAAAACCCATTACTTCTAAAAGAGCTAAATCTGAGTGGAAGTGAACTAGGACTCTCAGACAGCTTTAAACTGCTTGTTCTTCTACTTGAGGATAAACACTGTACTCTCAACACACTGATGTGAGTATTTGACATGCATTGACACAAATATTATTGTGCGACTCTCAAACAGTAAATATGTTCTGTTGGAAAATCCACACAGAATGGACAAACTCAAGTTTGTAGTTTTTAATTATACACATTTCTACATGTTAATATGCACAAAACAATTTTTGTCATGACAAATAATTTAATATTTTTAATATTACTTAAACATCAAGAAAAATCAGTTCAGTATGTCAATGTCAGCAAATGTGTTGCATCTTACAGGGATAGTTCCCCCAAAAATCACCTCATAATTTACTCTCCATGTGGGAGAGTATATGAGTTTGAGTTTCTTTGGAATTTATATTGGAAGACTTAGGACGGAATTTCGAAAAAATGCTTGCTGCTGTCTATCTGACGACTTCCATTGTAGAGATAACAATTACTATGGGAGTCAGTGGGTGCCAACTACCAGCATTTTTTAACATATCTTATGTGTTCAGAAGAAAGAAAATCTCATAGGTTTAAATACAGAATGGAAGAGTAAATGATGGCAGAATTTTCATTTTTAGGTGAACTGTCTCTTTAATTCTCTGCTTTTTCCAGCCACTTCTACAGTTCATTGACTGATATGGATTTCTCACAAATTTTCAATAAGGTTTAGATCAGGACTCTTTGCTGGTCATTTCATTATTTCAATGTTTTCAGCTTTAAGGAACTGCTTTAGCTAGCATGTATAAAGTAATATTTTTCCTCCAGTCTTTCAGACTGCAGTATCACAGAAGAAGGTTATAAAGCTCTGGCATCAGCTCTGAGATCAAACCCATCATACCTAATAGAGCTGGATCTCAGAGGAAATGATCCTGGACAATATGGAGTGAAGGAGCTCACTGATTTACTACAGGATGAACGCTGTAACTTAAAAGTCATCAGGTGATAAAATTGAAACTGATGTAAAATAAACAGTTTGAATGTAGATATAGTATAGTATGGAAGAGGAATGATATCATCACCTTAGAATTATAAGGTTCTATCTGACAATTCTTATTAAATGACAACTTATTTACATTATGGGATGTTTTTTTTATAAGTTGTTTACATTTTAAGACATTTTGTTTAAAAAACAAATGCTACACATACTGTTTGCTATATGGAATGCAAAAACTTTGACGCTCAAAATCACTCAGAAGGCAGATAGAGCCTTTTAATTCCAAGGTGACAAGAAGCAAAATCCATTGTAATTTAGAGAAATACAGCAAACACACCAATGAAATTGTGACAAATATAATTTAAAACATCTGACGTTCACATCTGCTTCATGCAGGTTTCTGAAAAGTCCTGCTGCACAGGAATCATGTGATTTTCTCACTAAAATTCTGGGCATAAATCCATTATTACTGACCGAACTGGATCTGAGTGAAGATAAATTAGGAGATCTGGATGGAGAGAAACTCTTGGCACTTTTGATGGACCCTCATAGCAAAGTGGAGAAAATGAAGTGAGTCAACGTGATTTATCCCTTTAAACTTCTAGTGTGTGAGTAGATATGACAATCTGTTGATCTTATGTGCCTTAAATGTGTGCTGAATATTAAAAAATGCAGTTTTTGTGTTTAGGCTGAATAATTGTGAACTGCTTGAGAAAAGCTGTTCAGTTTTAGCCACTGTTCTCTCATCCAAAACCATCCTGAAAGAGATGAACCTGAACAACAGTCGTCTGCTGGACTCAGGAGTCAGAGAGATCTGTGAGGGACTGAAGAATCCTGTGTGTGAGCTGAAGATACTCAAGTCAGTACATTTAATTATAAAACAAACTGAAATGAGTATTGTGCATTGGCTTATGACTTTTGAACCCAATTCTTTTCACAAATAGAGCATATGTAGACTATATATATTTATAAATAGGGAATATCTAAGAATACCAGTTCTCAAAGTTGTGACCAATTGCAAACGCATCAATGACAACACATCTGCAATTCAAAGCTGCCTTTCTGTATTCAAAAAGTAATTTTTTTTGGTTCTTAGATTACAAAATACTCCCTTGTCAGGCATAATTAAATTTTAAATTAGATTTATTATGGAGCCTTACTATGAGGTTTGTTCTGAGGGGTGAAAAAAGTGTCCAAAAACAAGTTCTCTGTTGCATCTCTAATCAAACACCTCAGAAAATACAAGTTCAGAATGCTCTCCCTCAGATCATTGTTTCTCTGTTAAGGAATGCAGGAGCCTTGTCCTATCTTGATGTTCTGGCCATTTGCACACCTTCTCAGTGCCAGACAGAGATTGATATGAACATGCTGGTGTCTCATCTGGAGAGATTAGTGTCTAAAATGAACCAGACCAAAAGCTTTCTGACTCCTTCACAGTAGATAATTAACTTGTGTTTCATGTTGTCCTGATGGCCCCAACACTATCGGTAGTTTTTTTTAATGCAACTGCAGACACACAGATGATTCAGGCCCCATTTACACTAATACTTTTTAGTTTTAAAATGCTACGTTTTGCTACAGTTATGCCTTCTATCCACATTACCCTAAAGTTTTCGAGACCCAAAAATGAGCAATTTGGAAACGCTGAAGAGGCCCTGCTCTATGTTAGTGTGGATGGGGGAAAATGGAGACATCTGAAAACGGAGGCATGGCTGCAGACATTCGCCGATTGGGGCTTTTCCCTCAATATTAAATACATAAAGTTTGCGCCATTTTAAAACTAAAATGTATTCGTGTAAACGGGGCCTCAGTGTTTTGGCTTTCACCATTGATGTTTGCATTACACTGGATTTTATTTATGTTGAGCTGCTTTGACACAATTTAAAGGGGAAAAAAGCACTGTAGACATAAAGATGACTTGAATAAGGGGATTTCAAAAATGGACACTCTCAATCACCAAAGAGCCCCATCTTTCTTTCTTTTTTCTGAGCTGTGATGTAGTTTCATGCTTTGTTATTGTGCAGTAATGAATGACATTAAATTACAACCTTAATTTACATTCAGGTTTTCACTGTTTGTAGGCTTTCAGACTGCAGTATCAGTGAAGAAGGTTATAAAGCTCTGGCTTCAGCTCTGAGAGCAAACCCTTCACATCTGATAGAGCTGGATCTCAGAGGAAATGATCCTGGACAATCAGGAGTGAAGGAGCTCACTGATTTACTGCAGGATCCACACTGTACACTGAAGACACTGAGGTTTGTGTTTGAAAATATATATATGATTCAAAAGTCTTCAATACATTTGATCAAAAAGAAAGGTAAACTATCAAAAAAAAAGTTTATGGAAGTTTTATTATTAAAAATCATTCAAAAGCTTGTCAAATTGTTGTGTAATGTTAGTGTATTTGCTCTTTCTTCAGGTTTTTGAGTCCTGCTGCAGATGAAGTTTGTCAGTTTGTGACTGGAATTGTGGGTAAAAACCCATTACTCCTGAAAGAACTGAATCTGAGTGATTGTGAATTAGAAGACACACAAGTGAATCAACTCTCTGCTCTACTGCAGGATAAACACTGTAAACTCATTGTACTTCAGTGAGTATTTTTGTGTATTTAGATTTAATTAAATATTTTATATATTTTTTTTTCATGTTAACTAAATCAGTTTTTAAGAGTCTTTTATTTGAGCCATCAAGTACTTTGTGTTGTTAAATGAGTCTTCTTTTCAACATTTTAGGCTGCGTGGTTGTGGTCTAACAGAGGAAAGCTGTTCAACTCTCGCTACTGTCTTGATGTCAAACTCCATTCTGAAAGAGCTTGACATGAGCAACAATAATCTGCAGGATTCAGGAGTGAAGAAACTCCAGAGTGGATTAGAAAATACAAACTGCACACTGGAGAAACTCAGGTGAATTTAACACCCCATTCATTGGTTTAAATAATATATATATATTTATTATTATTATTTTATAACTGATTTTTTTTCTTCTAGTCTTTCAGACTGCAGTATTAGTGAAGAAGGTTATAAAGCTCTGGCTTCAGCTCTGAGATTAAACCCTTCACACCTGATAGAGCTGGATCTCAGAGGAAATGATCCTGGACAATCAGGAGTGAAGGAGCTCACTGATTTACTACTGGATCCACACTGTACACTGAAGACTCTCAGGTGATTGTGACATCCAGATTAAATCCATATAAATCAGCAAAATGTAGATGCAATTTATTCAAATTGTACATTTGGAACTTCTAATTGTTCCATTAGAATTCTGATCTAACAAACATTTCACTTTTTCCTGTTCCATTAGTCATTTATCTTTTATAGAACATCCTTTCATTCATTCATTCATTTTCCTTCAACGTAGTCCCTAATTTCAAGAGTTCACACTTAGCTGATGATCAATGAAGCGTAATTGGCATGCTGTCCCGGGAGAGAGCCCTGAGCTCGTAATATCCTTGAGCCCGGGGCTCCCTCCCGTTAGAAGGGCGAGAGGGGAGTTCAAGCTCAGGAAGGTCTCGAGAGCTCCCCTGCTTGTCCCTGTGTGAGAAGTGTAAACTAAGGTTGTCTTAGGTGATAATTTGGTTTAGTCGATTGGCTATTGTGTAGATTTTTGGACGGTGGGTGGAAACCGGGGAACCCGAGGGAAACCTATGCAAACACGAGGAGACATGCAAACTCCGCACAAAAACGACAACCGGCCTGATAGGAGGTTGAACCGACGGCATTCTTGCTGTGAGACAACAGTGCTGGCCACTGGGTTGCCATGTCACCCTATAGGAAAAAGGGTGGAAGTAGGGGTGGAAGGGGGGAAACTTCAAGAGACGAAGATAACTGGAGTGAAAAGCTCTGGTTATTTATAATGTGTCCGTAATCATCTAATAGGGCAGATTATGGAGCTAATGAGGTGCCATCCGTGTTGATCATAAGCACGTGATTCTCTCGAAATTAGTTTATAAATACACCACACTTATCAGAAGTTGCCACAGCAGAATGAACCGCCAACTATTCTAGCATACACTATGGCCAATTTAGTTGACTATTCACCTATATTGCATGTCTTCGGACTGTGGGGGAAACCAGAGCACCCGGAGGAATCCCACATCAACACAGGGAGAACATGCAAACTCCACGCAGAAATGCCAACTGGCCCAGCCCAAACTCGAACCAGCGACCTTCTGTGTGGTGACAGTGCTAACCACTGAGCCACCATGCTGCTCCATACATATATGTGTATGTAATTTTTTAGTGTTCTTTGTAAAAATCTTTAAAAGTAATGTATAGGTAACTAGTTTCTTGATTGTGGGAATGAAGAATTTATGTAGTTACTGACATTAGGGGTGTCGCTTGGGAACTTTTATCACCCCTGAGTGGATTTTGGATGCATGGCCACTCCTTTGGACATACAGTTAAATAAGAGGGCACCACTCATTCATACATGTTTATAGTTTGGTGGCTCAGTGGTTAGCACTGTCACCTCACAGCAAGTAGGTCACTGGTTCGAGTCCAGGCTGGTCCAGTTGGCATTTCTATGTGGAGTTTGCATGTTCTCCCCATGTTGCCGTGGGTTTCCTCCAGGTGCTCCGGTTTCCTCCACAGTCCAAAGACATGCGCTATAGGTGTGTTGGACCAACTTAATTGGTCGTAGTGCATGAGTGTGTGTGTATCGGTGTTTCCCAGTACTGGGTTGTGGCTACAATGGCATCCACTGCTTAAAACACATGCTGGAATAGTTAGTGGTTCATTCCGCTGTGGTGACCCCTGATAAATAAGGAACTGAGCCGAAGGAAAATGAATGAATGAACATTTGTACATTTTCCCAGGTAAAACTTCTTTAGTGTTTTTCTTTTTCTTTCCTGTTTATCTCATTTGTTAAAAATATGACCTGTCATGCATTTATAGTAATAGTTTTGCTTAAAACTATTAGCATTAAGATAGCATTTTGATAAATTGTTAAAATGTTTCATGGAGTTAAAAAAGGAAGAGCTGAATTACAGAAAACTAAACTTGAATGCTGCATTGAATGTCAATGCTCAGAACAAAATTCAGACTCCCCCTTTCTACTCTTAAAACCTTACCTGTTGCTACTCCATCCCATGCTGACTATCACAACAACTGCATATCTGTCTATCAAAAATAAACTGAAGTATGAGATTACTGATGAAATGTACATACCTAAAACAAAACTACCTGATCAGTCTACTTGTGCGATGAAGCATTAAGTCAGGAGGACAAGCCGCATCATGAATGCACAGGCTTATTCATGTTGTCCTGTATCTTTCAGCTACCTCCTCAGGAACAGATCTTTTTCATTCAGGGCTGTATCAATTTGATCATAAGCCCCCAAAAATGATCAGTCACGGTTTTCCTCATTCCCCAATGCTACATGTCAAGTTTATCTTACAACAATGCAAAAATTGAACCTTGTCAATAAACGGCTTGGAATGGAATCTAATGAATAACTAAAGCTCATCTGCTTAGTCCATGACAGCAACCCTGATCTGGTCTGGGAGTATAGAAGAGACTACATGAGGGCTATGCTCCAACAAAAATGATTCAAATGGGCTGTTTTTCCTGACAGAAAGGAATGTTTTAAATGCTTTTCTTTGGTTTCTCCCCAAAGACTGCGGGACTTCAGTAAAATTAACTGAATTCTGCAGCACCAATTATGATGTAACTAAAATATGTAACCATAGCCCATAGCTCAAGTACTCAAGGCTCCTTCAGCATCATAAGATAATGATGAGAAGGGTGAATTTCATGCTAGCACTGCTGTTTTCAATGCAAGCTGCTCAAAAGTTGGAGGTCCAGGTCTGTAAAGAAAATACTCTTGGAAAGTCTTGTAAAGCTATATTTTAAGTGTCCTGAAGACATGTCCATTAAAGCCTAGTTATTCTGGATGAATAGAGCAATTGTTCATTAACCAGACCAGAGTTCTTTAAGCTGTTCAATATGGAGAGTAAACCATTCTTGTATAATCACAGAACTTGCTGAGAATCGTCAGAGTAGAAAACTCTTAAAAAAAAAACCCTAAAAAAAAATCTAGATCTGTGATTAGAAGTCAAGATTCTTCTGCTTCAAGGAAGAGATGTAATAAGAGTACAGCAGGTTAGGCAGAAAGTCACTAGACCAAACAACACATCTTTTGTCCATGGAAGAACTTGTGGTGGGTGGTAAGAAGAACACAACAACTTTCTTAATTTTTAATGGCTCAAGGACAGTAATGTCAAGAAAATCGTTGCGTGTTGAGTCTTCTCATTTTATGGGCTACGAAGAGTTCTCAGAGAAAGCACATGGAATCGATACCATGAAGCTTTAGGAAGAACATTTCTACATTGATAATGATTTGGTATCTGTACCTTTACTTACACACAGTCAGTTCAAACGCAGACAATCATAGATGCCTTCCCACTCCACGATTTAACACACCTAAACTCTGTTGCTGTAAATCACAACTGACACGCACCTACTCTGCATCAACCGTTGACATTCACACAGTGAATATCTCTTTTCAGATAACTTGGGTTTTGAAATCTTGGGGTGTTGAACCCCTCTTGGACAACAAACAATGCGAAAGGAAAGCCTGGGGAGATTCTTTAGGGAGTCCAAAGTGGTGCTTGGAGACACTTATTATCAGTCAAAGCGATTGTATGTGAATGTTCACATAAAGGCCAATGCATTGTAGAACTTGAGCAGTTGCACTGAAGAAAGTCTTGCCTGGGAACAACATCTGGGTTCACTGGTAACTGAACCAAGCAAGGAATGTTAACCTTAAAATAACACAAAAGGCTGCAGATAAATCGTTATCCCTCCAAGCTAACCAAGTGGTGTCCAAAAGTAACCACTTGAAGAAACTACAATTTGCATCGGCAAATGTGTAACCTGCTGCAAGCAGAGTGGAAAGCTAAAAGAACATTGTAGGGTGGACATATCATCTGAATGTCTTAAAGCATGCTCTCCCTTTATATGTTGGTCTGTCACAACCAGATGTACCAAAGTGGTACAGGCAGGGAGCAAGAGGTGGGCCATTATGTTCTGCTGTGTGAGTTGAAGAGCTGTGTAGTTTACTGTCATTGAGTCCATAATCTGCTTCTCTGCCTTTTAAGTAAGATCAAGTGATCACTTTTTGGAGATTTCCTGGCTCTAGGGTGGCAGCCGTGGCCTAATGTTTAAAAAGTTGGACTTGTGATCGGAAGGTTGCAGGTTCGAGTATGAATAATGATTATGTATTGTTCGAGTATGATAAGAATGAATAACCTCTCTCACCACCCTCAATACCATGGCTGAGGTGAGTTCCTTGAGCAAGGCACTGCTCTCTGCGCACCACAGCAATGGCTGTCCACTGCTCTGAGTGTGTGTTCACTGCTGTGTGTGCACTTGGATGAGTTGAATGCAGAGAATAAATTCTTAATATGGGTCACCATACTTGGCCAAAATCACAACTTTCACTTTCAAGTGAT
This sequence comes from Danio tinwini, assembly GCA_903798205.1. NCBI lineage: Eukaryota > Metazoa > Chordata > Actinopteri > Cypriniformes > Danionidae > Danio > Danio tinwini. The sequence continues at coordinate 8,597,316 of CAIGQZ010032594.1, forward strand.
CAACTTTAGTAAAACACCCTCTTCGTTGGCTATGATTTGACTTTGTTTAATCTGGGTTCCAAAACTCTACATAAGATTATTACAACTGTGGTCGCTCTTAGAATTGCTCTTTAATATTGAAACATCCAGAATTGGTGGTCTCGTATGTCTGGTGTTGCGGCCTTCCATATCTACTCACTGGCTGATTGGAGCTTTTTTTAAACAATGTTTGTTCTTATAAAATTGAATGCTGCTTTATTTCTCCTATAGGTTTTTGAGCAATTTTGCTGATGAAGTCTGTCAGTTTGTGACTGGAGTTGTGGGTAAAAACCTGTTACTCCTGAAAGAACTGAATCTGAGTGATCGTGAACTCGGAGACACACGAGTGAATCAACTCTCTGCTCTACTGCAGGACAAACACTGTCAGATCAACACACTCATGTGAGTATTGCACATTATTTTAGAGGTCAGCTGATTTGTGAAGTTCATCTTGGTGCTTCTAATATCCATGTTTTTCCCATTTTAGCACTGGTGTCTATGAATACATTTTAGCAGTTGAAGCTGGTTTACCGTATGTTGTCCCTGTGAACTCTTTGGTTGTTTTTTAGTGGAAACAGGTTGTTGCGGTGAATATTGATATAGTTATTGATATTGATTTTGTTTCACTTCGACACAGTCCATTGTAGTTTGACAGTTCCTATCAATTAGGCTGTCATGATTTGTCCGTTTTGGAAGGATGACAAAATAAGCATTTCGCCAAGCTGTTGTACGAAACACTGCTAAACACAACTTAGCCAACTTGTGTTAGGATGTCTAGGAGAGCCCTGCACGAGCCTTAAATCTAAGCCCTAGCCCGGCCCTGGCTCGAGATGCACAGGCTGTAGCCCGGTCCTTGTCCAACAACTCAATAAAAGACATTAGGACAACTCATTTTTTTATCAGAATAATTTGGAGAAATGTTTGGAGCTTTTTTGTTAGTTTTTTTAAATGTAGGATTCCGTTTAAGTAACATCGATAGTCAAGCGGTATGTTGCCCACAGTGAGTTTACTCAATTTAACCCAGTGCCACCTGCAGCCGCACAGCTGTACGCACTGCGTGTACCTACCATGAGAGGGCGCGAATTAATGCCGCTTTTTTATTTTTTATTATATAATTTATATTGATTATTAAACATTATACGCTAAGATATATTGACAAAGCAAGAAAGAATAATATTAAATAAAGGTGTGCATTTGTGTGTTTTAAAGTGTGTATGTACTTGCATGGTGGGAGATGGGTAAAGAAATCTATTGGCTTTAGTTTTGCTGGCGGCTTTTCCGCATACTAAAACTTACAATTCAGATAGCTATTGTTTAAAACAAGGTTCAAAATGAGTGAACGCTCTTTAAAATAGCTAAACTAATTTGAGACATTTGCCAAAAGGCCTAAAACTAATGAGACTAATATTGATCCCTCACATGGAGTGGAGACCACAGTCTTATCAGCACCTGAGCCGGTGAAACTCAAGGCCCAGCCTGTGTCTCTTTCATCGGACAATTCAGATCTAGCTGTGCAGCCTCCTCTCATGGAAGCGCTACCGTTCAAGGTGTTTTAAACTATTCTAATTAAAATTGTATTTAGGCCTGATTATTATTTAATTCGACAATCCAGTTTGTGTTTTGGCATTGTTGAAGCATATAGCGGACTTGTTTGAAGCACTACACTTCAAATGTTATTCGTTCTTCTATTTTATCTAGTAGATAACTGACCAACACCAATATATATTAAAACTAAGAGACAAACAATACGAAATTCGTTTTAAAAATAATTGTTTTTCAAGAAAAATATACCAATTTTAGTTTGAGCCTATCCACTACTCAACTGTGCAGGTGGATGATTTGTTTTATTTATTATGGATTTAATTAATGCTTCACTACCACAGTCCTCTGTCATATATTTGCAAATGCTTTAATATGTCATAATTTTAAAGATTACGTCTTGAGTGTCTGATTTGTTCTTTGTGCTTTTATTACATTTAGATTTCCAAGAAAATATATTAATATTAAAAAGGAAACGAATTATGCCGTAACGAATGCCCTTAAATAATGTAGCCTTTGACAGCAAGCATCAGTGTTTCTTGAGATTGAAATAAAAATAAAGCATGATGAGGCGGGGTGGTGCTGGATTTGTGCATAATTGAAATAAAATCCTGCAGGCGCCCCTGGACAAGTCATGCATTGTGCATAACCAGTTGGCTCATCATTTAAAGTTGTCACTATTTAAAAAGTTGACCAAAAGTTTGTCTTTCCTCCAACCTGTTCACAGTTTTAAATTCGCCATTGCCAATTTTTCTCTTTATATTCTCTATTGTGGGGGGTGCAGTGGCGCAATAGGTAGTGCTGTTACCTCACAGCAAGAAGGTCGCTGGTTCGAGCCTCGGCTGAATCAGTTGGCATTTCTGTGTGGAGTGTTTTCCCTGTGTTCACGTGGGTTTCCTCCGGGTGCTCCGGTTTCCCCCACAGTCCAAAGACATGCGGTATAGGTGAATTGGGTAGGCTAAATTGTCCATAGTGTATGAGTGTGAATGAGTGTGTGTGGATGCTTCCCAGAGATGGGCTGCGGCTGGAAGGGCATCCGCTGCGTTAAATCGTGCTGTATAAGTTGGCAGTTCATTCCGCTGTGGCGACCCCGAATTAATAAATGGACTAATCCGAAAAGAAAATGAATAAATGAATGTTTTCTCTATTGTACTTGACTGGAAATCTCTAGGTGCGAGACATTGCTGGTGCTTCCGGACCCCACGCATTAGATCTCATTAAACTTTTTTTTTTTACATTTTTTTTCTAAAGCAGGCCTAAAACCCGATATGTGTGCTACTGTAGCTATGCATGAAAATTGAAAATTGCATGCAAATGTGTCAGATTGTAAGCAAAAGCCTGTGTGAAAATATCTTGCATGTCATTGCATAGTAACATTTAAGTTTGCTGAATTCTGACCTGCGAATCACATTAAGTAAATGTGTGAAACCAATAAAATGTGATCTTTTGGTGCAGACATTTAAAACTTAGAGGAATGGCTCATTTCAGAAGAGTTAAATCTTCCTGCCCCTTGTTCCAGCACCATTTGAATGAGCTTTGCATGCTCAAAGTCTAGTGTGATTTTAAGATTCCTGTCTTGTATTTCTCTGTCCTGCGTTTTGGACTATGTTCTATGTGTTGACTTCCTGCGTTTGTTTTATTTGTCGCCACTTGCTTGCTTGGTTTGTGACTGTTGGAGCTGTGCATTGTTGCAGATGCTCTTCAATGTTTTATCTTTCAGCAGAGACATTTACATTACACTTAACGGAGCTTCAACTGTGACAACTGAATTGAAGCTAATTGAATTTATGTTAAGTTGCTTTGACACAAGCTACATTTTAAAAAAAGCACTATAGAAATAAACATTAATTGAATTATGTAACTTATTAGTTATCACATTTGCTCAGGAGGCTTATTGTTCTCTTGTGTTTTGATTTTTGGGATGTCAGTTGTTGTTTCTGTGTGTGCATTGTATAGTGTTGCCCTGTTGGCTACCTCATGTGGATTATGTTCTTGTTTGTTTTTCTGTGCAAGTAGAGCTTTCATGTTATTCTCACTGCTCTTTGTCCCTGCTTACTTGTTTTAACATGATCTTTGTGACAATTTGTAACTTGTTAATTGTCAATATTTAATATATTAGCTGTAAGCAATTTACTTTTATACTCTCTAAAACCCAACAGTCAACTTTATCAAATGAATTGAGTGTCGTTAACTCAATTTACTGAAATTCAATTCTACTCATTTGAAAAGAGTTTTGAACTCAGTGTTGAAGGTAATGAGTTAATTAAATACCTCATTACTTCAAATTATATAGAGTAAGTTTACAGTACTCGTATAGATTAGTTTAACTCAAATGGTTTGTAGCAATCAGTTTCCTCAAACGGTTTGAGTTGCCTTAACTCATTGGGTTTTACAGTACTCAGTTGGTTTGAGTTCTCTTTGTTTATTGGGTTTTACTGTGCTCAAATTGCTTCATTTACTTAAATAGATTAAGTTCACAGTACTCATTAGGATTAGTTTTTGAACTTAAATGGTTTGTTGCAATTGGTTTTCCTCAAATGGTTTAGTTACCCTAACTTTTAGGATTTTACAGTGTATCAATTAGTAATATTGATCAGGTAATAAATACAGTTTATTGTTTATGTTAATTCATGTTTTTACTTATGTAATGAGTACATGTTAATACTCTGATAGCTACAATTTTACAAATGTACACAAACCTAAATACATTTGATCCAAGGGTGAGATTGAATTCACTCATCATTCATTTATAGACTGTTTAGTGACTTACAGTAATTTGTAATTTACTTTCTGATGTACTAAATTCAATAGGGCTTTAAAATTATAAATTGCTGCCAAAGCCTTAAATAACCAGCATAAATCTGACCTATTTTTATTCTCCTTGTGTTTTCAGTCTTTGTGATTGCAGCATTACAGAGGAACAGTGTGTGATCCTTACTTCAGCCCTGAAATCAAACCCATCACACCTGAGAGAACTGAACCTTAGTTATAATCCCATAAAAAACACTGGAGTGAATCTCTTATGTGACGTACTAAAAGATTCCCATTGTAAACTGGAAGCACTGAGGTGAGAAATGTACAATACAACAATCGACAGGATTTGTTTTTCAGCTTTTTATCATGCACTTGTGTTATAATTTTTATTCTAAGCTAGTATAATATTTGTATTAGTCTTTCAGACTGCAGTATCAGTGAAGAAGGTTATAAAGCTCTGGCTTCAGCTCTGAGATCAAACCCTTCACACCTGGTAGAGCTGGATCTCAGAGGAAATGATCCTGGACAATCAGGAGTAAGGGAGCTCACTGGTTTACTGCAGGATCCACAATGTACATTAAAAATGATCAGGTGATAATCTTTGAAATATCTAAAACTGGACTGAAATCAGTTGTGTGAGAAAAGTAGAGTGTCGTGACATAAAAAAAATCTAAGCACAGTGATTGTGATCAATTAAAAAAAACATCAATAACCTACAATTCTACTTCATGCAGGTTTCTGAAAAGTCCTGCTGCACAGGAGTCATGTGCTTATCTCTCTAAAGTTCTGGGCATAAATCCATTATTACTGACAGAACTGGATCTGAGTGAAGATAAATTAGGAGATCTGGATGGTGAGAAACTCTCAGCTCTTCTGATGGACTCTCATAGCAAAGTGGAGAAAATCAAGTGAGTGAACATGACAGGACTTTTATTTATTATTGATGAAGACCTGTTTATCTAATGTCTGCTAAATGTTAAATAATGCTGTTTGTGTGTTTAGGCTGAATAATTGTGAGCTGACAGAGAAAAGCTGTTCAGTTCTAGCGACTGTTCTTTCCTCCAAAGCCATCCTGAAAGAGATGAACCTGAACAACAGTCGTCTGCTGGACTCAGGAGTCAGAGAGATCTGTGAGGGACTGAAGAATCCTGTGTGTGAACTGAAGATACTAAAGTCAGTACATTGGATCATCAGATAAACTTATATGAGTACTGTGCATTGGCTTATGATAGTAGTGTTATATATTTTTTAACATGTTCACATACAGAAATCCAAGATTACCAGTTTTCTGAACTAAACTGAATGTACAAAACATTGAAGAAGCCATGTTTGAAAATACAGTACTGGTAAAAAAATATATATATTGCACTAGAATTATGCACTTTTTCACTTAGCAGTTCAGTTCAGTGCAGCACAGTACTGTTTGGTACTGCTCACCTTGATCAGGTTTGTGTTTCACTGCCAACGGTTCCTTTTAGTGCTGGGCATAGTGTACAACAGACATGCAGTCAACATCATTCTTGCTCAAAGAATAAAAATATGTAGTAATAATAGTAATAATAATAATAAATGTGTAGCAACATGTGCATAGGGAGAGAAAGAGGCACCCCTTTCCGTTTCCTTATGTTTTTAGATGCCCCTGTAAACAACACCAGAGGACACACAGCAGATTCTGTTCTTCTTATTGGCATGTGATTGTTTGTCACAAGAAGACGACAAGGTTTGTTTGAGCTTGGGTTGACCATGGCTTATTATATGTATTATTATAATGTAATGTCTCATATTTAAAAATGGCGGTTCGTGTGTTGTTTTTCTTAAGGCTGGTTGCGCATGCTAGTGACGATTGTTTGTAAACCAATAGCGCTCAGCTGTGAGTCTAACTACATCTTTTTGGTACCATTCTGTTGTGTTAGATACCCATTGGAATGGATTCCAAAAAGTGGTGCGAAAAGGTTTGCTATTTTGGTAAGATTGACAGTGGAAATGGACACAAATACATATCATGCTGTACTGTATTGAACCATACTGCTCAGTGAAACTGGTTTACAGTTTGAAATTAAAATCCCATACTCCTTGTGACTAGAATAAAATGATTATCCTGGTAAGTGGTTTATCTACATATCAGATGTATTTGTGAATGGTGTGGGTACAGTCAATTTACGTTAGTGAGTGACACTTAAGCCCCCTTTCCACTGCACACGACAATCGACAGACCGGAAGTCATTAATTTCTAATGGAGAGTAGACCGGGAGATGCGTGGAGTTCTGATCATCTTTGTATGCTGAAAATTCATATCTGATTTGAGCTGCGGGTACATTGAAATATTTGAACTCCTGCGACTAGACCGTATGCGACTGGCCGACCGGATGTGATGTATTCCAGTGTTGTCCAAGCAGATCCGTGTGTGCGAGATGAAAAATAGTCGTTTTTTCTGTTATTTTAAGTTTTAAAATAAAAAGTTTCAATCAAAAAAGATTTCTATTCATAAATGAGCAATAAAACATATCTTATTTTGTCTCCACATTTCCTCCAATATTTTAGGGGTCTATGAGTTTCTAGTATTGCATTCATTCAACCATGGTGAACGCATGGAGAATAAAGGCTCTTGCTTTTGCACTTTTATTTCAAACACTGCGAGAATCAGCTTTTATCCCATAGTGCACGACAAAACTGAAAATTCTGTGTGACAGCCACTAGGGGGCGTATTCCGACAGTCACGTTCATGTGCAGTGAAAAGGCAGCTTTAGACTGGCCTTGAGTTCAAAAAGAAGCTCCATGGGGATTAAAGGAAAAGTGTTGACAGTAGAAGAAGAGTGGCCATGATGACAGTTTCTTCACTAAGCTTATTTATCAAATAATTTCTTTCGTGCTTTATGATGTGCAGCAATGAATAACTTTGGATGACTTTTTTAACTATAGGCTTTCAGACTGCAGAATTACAGAAGAAGGTTATAAAGCTCTGGCTTCAGCTCTGAGATCAAACCCTTCACACCTTATAGAGCTGGATCTCAGAGGAAATGATCCTGGAGAGTCAGGAGTGAAGGAGCTCACTGATTTACTGCAGGATCCACACTGTACACTGAAGACACTGAGGTTAGTTTTCTTTTAAAAAAAAGTTTTAAAAGAATTTAAATTATTAAAGGATTTTTATAAGCTTTTGTAAATATATTCTGTATTATCAGTGTATTTGCTCTTTCTCCAGGTTTTTGTGTCCTGCTGCTGATGAAGCCTGTCAGTTTGTGACTGGAGTTGTGGGTAAAAACCCATTACTTCTGAAAGAGCTGAATCTGAGTGATCGTAAACTTGGAGTCAAGGGAGTTAATCAACTCTCTGCTTTACTGCAGGACAAACACTGTACCATCAAGACACTTGTGTGGGTATTTATAATTTAGTGTTCATTTCACATAAAAATTATTCATTATATAGTCTCCTGTACAATATTTTAGGCTGCATAACTGTGGTCTAACAAAGGAAAGCTGTTTAGCTCTCACGACAATCCTGAGATCAGACACCAGACTGAAAGAGCTTGACATGAGCAACAATAATCTGCAGGATTCAGGAGTGAGAAAACTCCAAAGTGGATTTGAAAACTGCAAACTGGAGAAACTCAGGTCAGTTTAACAAACTATTCATTAGTTAAAATAAAATAGATAAAAGTGTCTTTATGATTGTAAGCTGCATTATAACTTCTTTCCTTCAGTCTTTCAGACTGCAGTATCAGTGAAGAAGGTTATAAAGCTTTGGCTTCAGCTCTGAGATCAAACCCTTCACACCTGATAGAGCTGGATCTCAGAGGAAATGATCCTGGACAATCAGGAGTGAAGGAGCTCACTGAGTTACTACAGGATCCACACTGTACACTGAAAACGTTGAGGTGAGACCTGATGAAATAATACAACATAATACAGTCAAGCAAGGATTGTACAGTAGGTAGAGTGTGTGTATGTCCATAAAACCATACATACAAATATATGACGACCGATATTGTGCACAACTCATCCAGACTCATTTTTCTGAGGTGAGATCCTGGAACAAGGCATGCTGGATCTCCAACTGCTGCTTAGTCACCACAGCAATGGCTGCCCACTGCTCCCGGTGTTAAATGAAACACAAATTCAGAGTATGGATCACCATGCTTGGCCACTTCACTTTTACTTTCACTTTCACTTTCAATGTGCCTTAATTCATAACAAAGAGTGGAATGAGTGGAAAGTGGAGATGAATGAGAAGGTCTTCTATACCTACATGTTCGGTGGTATTGCCTGACAAATCTATTCATTGGCCATCTCTAAAAGAAGCAATCGGGGCTTTCAAGTGACATTCTTTATCAACAAATGTTGAGCAAGTCTATCATAATGAAAACTTGAGCTGTTTGAACAGTCTTTGATTTTAACATTTTGCAATGCTATGCACATTTAATTGAAATTTGCTTAATCTTCTCTGTCTGCAGGTTTTTGAGTTCTGCTGCAGATGAAGTCTGTCAGTATGTGACTCGTATTGAGGGGAAAAACCTGCTATTCCTGAAAGAACTTACTCTAAGCTTACATGAACTAGGAGACACACGAGTGAATCAGCTCACTGATCTACTGCAGGATAAACACTGTCAGATCAACACACTCACGTGAGTATTGTTCATTAATGTGTACAGTTGACTGTTTAATTAAAATCACAGGTTTTCACAATATAAATTAGGTCATGGGAAGAAAAATAAATAAATAAATTTATTTATTCAGCAACAGATAACTCTTTAACATTGTTTAATATATTAGCTAAGAAACAGCTGGGAATTTAATTTTAGAGCATTTATGAATCTAAGTTCATATTAAATGATAATTACAGTTATATGATAAATTAAACAGTACTAAACGCATTTTACTCGGGTGTTAGGTTGAATTCACCTTGAATTGACTCACAGAATATTTAGTAATTTTGAGGTACAAATGGCAGTTTGAAATAAGCAATTACTGTCAGACATCGCAAGGCCCACACAGAATCTGCACGCGCAGAATTCCACAGATTTTTCGCAGATTTCCTCAGATTTTTAGCCTATCATTAATTCAGTTTATTTACTTGAGTAAATGTGTGTAAATCTATATTTATTCAGTTTTTTATTAATTACAGTAATATTATTGACTAATAAAAATTTTCATCTGATTTATGTACAATGCTGTTTGTACAGTAATATTTTCTGTCTTTTAGTAGATATATTGTATGAGAGACAAGCTTTGTTTACTAAATAAAGTGCATTTAATTGGACTTGCACTTTAAACATTAAATAAAAGTTAAAAAGGTATTCTTTTTTATTTCACATATTAAGGTTTTAGTTATACTCCCAAAATAATTCCGCAGATCTTTACCAAAATTCTCAGCAAAAAATGACCGCAGATTCCGTCTGGCCCTAGACATGACAAACTAATCAACCTAAACATTAAACGATTAGCATAGACATGACCTGTTTTTTTTCTCTTTCTGTCTACAGTCTTTGGGATTGCAAAATTACAGCGGATCAGTGTGTGATCCTGACTTCAGCTCTGAAATCAAACCCATCATACCTGAGAGAACTGGAGCTCAGTGGGAATCAAATAAAAAACACAGGAGTAAATCACTTGTGTGAATTACTGAAGGATTCACACTGTAAACTGGAAAAGTTGAGGTGAGAAACATTCACATACAAGAATTATAATGTTTAAAGTCACTTTAGAATTTCAACCTTATTTTCAAATTCACTCAAAGTGTTTGGATTATATTTGTGAAAATTTGTCACCATAGCTTATTTTGGGATCTAGTGAAATAATGTCCAAACTATTATCTGGTACATCTGGAAAGTATTCACAGAGCTTCACTTTCACATTACTTTTAACGTGCACTGTATAAAGTACTGCATATAAGGAAGTGGCTAATACTAATGTATTAAAGTGAACATTTGTTGAACTCATAGCCTCACCAGATTCTATTTAAAACTATATCGTACTACATCTGGACTCTAATAAATCACTGACAATTTCGCCAATCCAAACCAAACAAGTCATAGACTGAGCTTTCTTCTGTGCATATGTTGGTATGTAACGTTTCTTTTTTTCCTGGCAACACAACTAATTATTCAGAACTGGTTGGTGTTTTTTTTTTTATTAATAATACTAGATGATTTTTCTAACTTATTTTTTTGCTTTCTTTCTAATCCTTTTTTTACTAGATTAAGCTGCTGTGAGATGACAGATGAAGGTTGTTCTGCTGTAGCCTCAGCTCTGAAATCAAACCCATCACACCTGAGAGAACTGGACCTCAGTGGAAACAAACTAGAAGGCTCTGGAGTGAAAAACCTCAGTGATTTACTGATGTATCCGCAATGCAAACTGGAAATACTAATGTTAGTAACATTGTCTTTTTACAAAATTAAGCTATTTTAACGAAATCTTTAATAGAATAATTATCCTTAATATCTTGTGCTCCCATAATCCTTAACCAAAATATCTTCCCATCCAGTTTGCAACATCTCTTCTCTTATTATGCAAATTTGGGGAAATCTGTCAAACAAATTAGTTCATTAGCAAAAGACAGTGATTAAGGTCATTCATCATTCAAAAAAATAAATCATGCCATACATTTTTCCCCAATCATGCAGACATGCATTGGAGATGAAGATTAGAGAACTACCTACAGTTTCCTACTACCCAGACAGAATGTTTGAAGTCATTAGCCTCAGACCTATTCTAACAGGAGTAAAATCTTCTCCTGTGCAGCAAAACAGATTAGTAGTTTCTTGAAGCTAAAAACAATGAAATAATGGGCTGCCCAAAGTCCTGATCTAAACCTGAATAAAAATATTTGGAAAATCTTTTGTGAAAAAGTTGTGGCTAAGAATCCACTACAGTCAGTGAAATTAATTCATTACAAGAGCCTCAACAGTTGCTTATTTTTGACAACTGCCAATATGTGCGTGCTCCTCCATTGTAAATAACAAACTTGCTCACACAGAAATGCCAAATGTTAACAGCCCCTTAAACTTTAGAAATGTTATGTGAAGTCTCTTCATTCAAATCATAGCTATTCTCCAATTTTGATCACTCTTTTTAAAATTAAAGGCCTTTTCTTGAAGTCTCTTATATGAACTAAAATGAACTCTTTATATTTTAACCAATTAATTTTTATTAATTAATCTGTAATTTTTATCTCAGTTGTACATCACCAGTTTCTGTGCCTGACGATCAGATTGTCATGGTCCTAACCTTTGACCACCACCCATTCCACAATGCACCAGCCCTTTACTGCTCCCCCTGCTGGTGGTGGATGGTCCCACCTCTCTCCTTAGGACTGAGTTCCATCAGGTGCTTTCATTCTAGCCCTCAACCCCAGGGCTGACTCCAGGGTGGGACCCCGGCTGCGCCATACTGGGCGACGTCATGGTCCTTGATCTTTTTTTTTAGCTCATTAAGGGTTTTCGAACCTCACTTAGTCTGACCTGTCATCTAAGACCTTTTTGCCTTGGAAGACCCTACCAGGTGCATTAGCCCATGACAACATAGCTCTTATGATCACGCAAGCACTTAAACCCCTCCATGACAATAAGGTGGCAATTCATGAAGGTACATCAGCAGCAGTCATGCAGTCAATATACTGGTCCGTTGTGATGAAGATGGAGCTGAGCCAAAAGGCAAAGCTCTCGATTTACCGGTCAGTCTACATTCCTATTTTCACCTTTGGGTCATGACCGAAAGGACAAGATCTCGAAGTCTGGGGTTCTCTCCTGAGACCGCTGCCCCTATGACCCGGTCCCATATAAGCAAAAAAAAAAAAGAATAAATTAATCAGTTGTACAACACAATTGGTGAAAAAGGCTATTTGCATTTAGTTGTGTTTTTTTTTTTTACATTTTAAGTGATTTTATACTTGATCTTTTATTTTAATCTACACTGTTAATATATTTTTTTCAAGTCTGGATTAAATATGTTCCAGATTTGAAAAGTAACTTGTATCCTTAAATCATGTTTGCTCCTGTTTTTAGGTATATAACTTAAATATGTTTTGTACTACTCATGATGTATTTACCCTCACATGAACTTCACAGCCTGTATGAATGCAGTATTACAGAGGAACAGTGTGTGATCCTGACTTCAACTCTAAAATTAAACCCATCACACCTGAGAGAACTGAACCTCAGTGGAAATGAAATTAAAAACACAGGAGTAAGTCACTTATGTGAAGTATTGAAGGATTTGCAGTGTAAACTGGAGACACTGAGGTGAGAACAAACATTTTGTTGTTTAAATGAAACAGAATGAAGTGTGTAATCTTTCTAATTTCTATCAATGTAGGTTAAAAAACTGTTCTCTGACAGATGAAGGTTGTTCTGCTGTGACTTCAGCTCTGAAATCAAACCCATCACACCTGAGAGAACTGAACCTGAGTATCAATGAAATGGGAGACTCTGGAGTGAAAAACCTCAGTGATTTACTGATGAACAAACGATGCAAACTGGAAAAACTAGAGTTAGTATCATTATACTGTACAGCAGTTGCAGTGTGATTACATTTCACTATTTAGTGACTATTTCAAGACAACAGTCTCTAGTTAAATCATATTCAGCACTTCATTTTCTGGCATTTTCTCATGCAATGAAAGATTCAAAACTTCTAGTAGCTTAAAAATGTGACTAAATATAAAACTTTTTTTATATTTTGAAACCTGACAAGTTTGCTGTGAAACTAGATAGAAATTAAGTTTAAAAATAATCCAACATGGCACGGTCAACTATCAAATATATGAAATATATGTGTAACATAGAACTAAATCTGTTTTCAGTCTGAATAGATGCAGTATTACAGAGGAACAGGGTGTGATCCTGACTTCAGCTCTGAAATCAAACCCATCACACCTGAGAGAACTGAACCTCAGTGAGAATCAAATAAGAAACACAGGAGTAAATCTCTTTTGTGAGGTACTAAAGGATCCAGAATGTAAACTGGAGAAATTAAGGTGAGGCACATCATAGGTGTAAAAATCACATAGTTTAAGATCATATAATATACATATATTTAATCATGTTTTCTTTTCCAGTTTAAAGTTCTGTGGCATTACAGATGTCTCTACTTTAACTGTGTCTCTGATAAACGCAAATTCACTGCACTTTCTTAAAGAGCTTGATCTTATTCATAATAACATTGGAGACTCAATGGCAGAGCTCAGAAATGTGCTACGAGACTCAAATTGTAAACTGAAGTAAGTACATTTCTCATTTTGGTGTAACTCACATTTAAACCCTCCTGATTGTGTCTGTGAATGGGTGAACGTGTGACGGTAATACATGGTTCTTAGCATTTTCACATTTAACTTTAAGCTGCACTTCCTGTAGTAAATAAAAAGACTTAAGATTTCTTTCCTTAAATCTTTCTCCAAAACTGAAATAAATGCGAACATCGTTATCAGATGAGGGTTAAAAACTTTACACTACCTGACATAAGTCTTGTTGTCGATCCCAGTTGTAAGAGCAACAATATATAAATAAATAATATCTTGACTTTTAGTTGATCATTTGGAAAAGTGGCAGAAGGTAGATTTTTCTGATGAATGATCTGTTGAACGGCATCCCAATCATCACAAATACTGCAAAAGACCTATTGGAACCAGCATGGACCCAAGATTCTCACAGAAATCAGTCAAGTTTGGTCAAGGAAAAATCATGGTTTGGGGTTACATTCAGTATGGAGGTGTGTAAGAGATCTGCAGAGTGGATGGCAACATCAACAGCCTGAGGTATCAAGACATTTGTGATGCCCATTACAATACAAACCACAGGAGACGGCAAATTCTTCAGCAGGATAGTGCTCCCTCTCAGACTTCAGCCTCCACATCAAAGCTCCTGAAAGCAAAGAAGGTCAAGGTGCTCCCGGATTGTCCAGCCCAGTCACCATACATGAACATTATTGAGCATGTCTGGGGTAAGATGAAGGAGGCATTTAAGATGAATCCAAAGAATCTTGATGAACTCTGGGAGTCCTGCATGAATGCTTTCTTTAAGTTATTTGATTTATTGCAGAGATGTATGGATACAGTCATCCAAGCTCATGGAAGTTATACTCAATATTAAGTCTTTTTCCACTGCACCATGACTTTATATTCTATACTTTTAAGTGACAAGACCTTTGTCTAAGCAAAGTCAGACCTTATTGTCCCAATTAAATATTAACAAATCAAGGTATGATCATATTTTATTTTGTTAAAATAAGCGTAATCTAGAGGCTTTTGCCTTTCATATAAGTAACTTCTGATACCAAAAGATCAAATAAAAGTCAAGTTATTATTTGTTGTTCCTAAAACTTGGATGGGTGATTTTTTTGTCAGGTAGTGTATAGTACTGTATCTATGAGGAGTAACAAACGTGATTCTGTGACTTTTGTGGCCACAATTTAAAATGTTAAATATTTATTAAATGTCATGTAACATTACGTGTGTGATAATATTATGATATATAATATTATGTAATAAATGTTGTGTATGTAATAATAAATGTTAAATAATTATTAAATATTTAAATATGATTCTCAATTGATAATATCTGCAAAACGAACCAGTTTTAGAGCAGCACAATAGCTGTTATCTTTTATTTTTCTTATATGGATACATTTGCACAAAACTGCAGATATTACCAATTGTATTGGATTGTATATACATTTATTATAATTATATAATATATGGTTGTGTGAACTTGGTTGTGTGAATCTATACAAATTGAAAGAGGCCAGAACTCTAAAAATAAATATTGCAGTGCTATTACAGAAATTAATTTGGTGGTGATCTAAATGATGATTATGTTTTATTTACAGGTGAAGCAGTAAAGGGAATCAGTGCTCAAATCAGAGAGGATTCTGGATTTTCAGTGTAAATCTTAGTCATAATGATGATGGGATTAATTTCATGTTAATGCTAATTATAACTCTGATTGTAAGGACTACATTTCATTGTAAACTGATATATTTTTTTAAATAAATATTTCACTTTTTTTTTAAAACTTATATCGTTCTTATATGTACAAATGCATACTTGTTTCTTCAAGGAAACAAAAGAAAAATATCTAAAAGATTTTGATTGTGATGGTCCTTTTGGTGTTTTAATGCTTCCATGTTCACTTTCTGTGTTCTTGTTCCCCTCCACTTCTTATTAATCACTATGGTGACTCCTGTTTTTCTCTCGTTTGTTGGATATTTCATATTAATCTTGTTTTATGGACAGCATTTATCTATTTAACGATATTAAACAGTTCTTCCTGTCTTTACTTGAAAGTAAAGTACCTTAAAAACTATAAAATGGGAATGCAATCTAGCCTTTGATCCAGATCAGATTTAAACCCACATCCAACAGCTCTTCTGTGTCCTCAGTCAAATCAGTTATGTGCGCACAAAGACATATTTTAAAGGTAAATTAAATGTGATAATCATCTCAGGTCACCTACTTTGCTTTTATTTATTATGACTTTAACCTAAACTTATCTATATGACATGGCAGACACAAATCCAGAAACACATCAGTATTAAGAGCAATGTAAAGAAAATTATTTAATTTATAGTGACTTAAATGATAAGATGTCTTGAAAACAGCCTTGTCCTAGTGCCAGAGTAAGTCAACAGCTCATTGTGAATTTCTAAACAGTCACGTGAAGTTGTGGGGAAAACGAGGAAACGAAAAATGAAAGAAAGTTTCAGGCAATAAAAATTGCAAACGAGAGATAATAAGGTAACGCGCATAAAAAATACAATTTATCCTCTGGATGAATTCGGCAGATGAACAAAAGAGAATAACGAATAAACACTGTTATTCATTACCAGACTGCAGACGGGGATTTACTTCGCTGGCCAGAGAGAGACTTCTTAGTGAAATGAAATCTGCGTTGATCTGAATTGGTCTTCTTATACAATATTTCAAGTAAGTTTTAACATTTTGTTTTGTCAATTAACAGTTTGGTGATTGTAATGTCTAACGTTATTGAACTTTGGCACAAATTCAAAGTACCACACAAACCAGAGCGGAAACGGACGGAAATATGCTAAAAGTAACGATTTAAAAAGGCAATTGATGTTGAAACACGACTACTTGCATTTTAAAACGATTACGACGAAGGAAGACGAATGATACACTTAAGAAGTTTAAGTCGGACCTTCCAATGTAGAGGTAGATAAACGCCAGGATGGTAAATGTTAGCTTCCACCCTTAAGCATAGTTAGACTTTAGGAGTAGAGTCTTTAGGTGACGAGTCTGCTTACAGACAGGAGGTTAAGGAGTTGGCTGTCTGGTCCAGTCACAACAATCTGGAGCTGAACACGCTCAAAACAGTGGAGATGATAGTGGACTTCAGGAGAAACCCCCCTGCTCTCCCCCCACTGAGCATCATGGACAGCATTGTGGCAGCAGTGGAGTCATTCAGGTTCCTGGGCACCACCATCTCTCAGGACCTGAAGTGGGACACTCACATTGACTCCATTGTCAAAAAAGCTCAACAGAGGCTGTACTTTCTTCGTCAGCTGAGGAAGTTCAACCTCCCAAAGGAGCTGCTGAAACAGTTCTACACCTCCATCATTGAATCAGTCCTCTGCACTTCAATAACTGTCTGGTGTAGCTCAGCTACCAAATCCGACCTCCGAAGACTACGTCGAATAGTTCGGACTGCTGAGCGAATCATTGGTACAACCCTCCCTACTCTCCAAAAACTGTACTTATCCAGAGCGAGCAGAAGGGCTGCTAAAATCACTCTGGACCTCTCACACCCAGCACACTGCCTCTTTGAACTTTTACCTTCTGGTCGACGCTACAGAGCACTGCGCACCAGAACAGCCCGACACAGAAACAGTTTCTTCCCTCAGGCAATCCATCTCATGAACACTTGATGATGATAATAATTGTGGAACCAACATCACTACCTGCTATACACTTTTTTTATGCACACATACACTTATTTAACAACACACTCTACATGCCAATTTGCACATAACACCTGCACATATTATGTTGTATATAGTAATATACCTGTACATACACTTGTCAATTTTGTATATTGCATTCACTACTTTTTAAAATATATTTATTATCTGTTTTTTTAGTCCTCTGTAATTCTGTTGCACTGTAGAAGCTCTGTTATAAAAACAAATTCCTTGTATGTGTAAACATAACTGGCAATAAAGCTCTTTCTGATTCTGATTCTGAGTAGAAGTCGGATCAAAAAAAAAACCCAGAATTGATTGTATTTGTAAATGTCCATAAATAAAACAGACTACATGACTTCTTTACACCGAATATATTTTTTTATCCCAATGATTGTAATGTTTTATCATGTGTTTTAACAAATGTTGAAAAAATATAGAAAGGTCCATATTGTATGTTCAAAAATATTAACCTCATTTTGAACTTCAGGATATGGTTAATTTGTTTGAATCGTTTAATTGAAATTGAAATGTTTAGGACGTCAAGTAGCTGACATTTCCCAAATGGTGTTGAGCTCTTCAACTGCAGTATGTCAGAGGAGCAAGGAACATGCACTCTGTCTGAGCCAAGCCACTCAGTGGAAAAAAGGTAAGATTGTCTATTTTTATGAAACTGTTTTATTTTGTTTTCCCTTCATAGAAAGAAATTCTATTAACAGAATGATTTTCTCTCATTTTTGTTGTGTACAACACTTTTTAATGTTTAACTTATGGGTTACAAAGTAAATCATTTTAATATAAGTACAAACCACAACTGAAAAGCAGTTTAAAGAAATGATTTAGTAATTGACAAACACTTTTGTGTAACTATGTATTGATGTGCAAGATATCACCAAAAATGAAAATGCTCTCATTATTTACTTGCCCTTGCGAGTAAATTATTAACCTGCTTGCATTTTTTTGTCTTCTGTTGAACATAACAGTTTTGAAAAAAAGAATTAGAATTTAATCAAGTAATCATTAATTTAACAATGTTTGTTTTTTATACTATACATTCACTGGCTACTTTATTAGGTACACCTTACTAGTACCGAGTTGGACCCCCTTTTGCCTTCAGAACTGCCTTAATCCTTCATGCATAGATTCAACAAGATATTGGAAACATTTCTCAGAGATTTTGGTGCATATTGACATGATAGTATCACGCAGTTGCTGCAGATTTGTCAGCTGCACATCCATGATGCAAATCTCCCATTCCACCACATCCCAAAGGTGCTCTATTGGATTGAGATCTGGTGACTGTGATGGCCATTTGAGTACAGTGAACTCATTGTCATGTTCAAGAAACCGGTCTGAGAGGATTCACGCTTTATGACATGGCGTGTTATCCTGCTGTATGTAGCCATCAGAAGATGGGTACACTGTGGTCATAAAGGGATGGACATGGTCAGCAATAATACTCAGGTAGACTGTGGCGTTGACACGATGCTCGATTGATATTAATAGGCTTAAAGTGTGCCAAGACAATATCCCCCACACTATTACACCACCACCTAAACCATTGATACAAGGCAGGATGGATCCATGCTTTCATGTTGTTGATGCCAAATTCTGACCCTACCATCAGACATTGAGACTCATCAGACCAGGCAACATTTTTTCTAGTCTTCTATTGTGCAATTTTGGTAAGCCTGTGCGAATTGTAGCCTCAGTTTACTGTTCTTAGCTGACAGGAGTGGCACCTGGTGTGGTCTTCTGCTGCTGTAGCCCATCCACCTCAAGGTTGGACATGTTGTGTGTTCAGAGATGCTCTTTTGCATGCCTCAGTGGTAACAAGTGGTTTTTTGAGTTACTGTTGCCTTTCTATCAGCTCAAACCAGTCTGGCCTTTCTTCTCTGACCTCTGGCATCAACAAGGCATTTAGGCCCACAAAATTGTCGCTCACTGGATATTTTCTCTTTCAGACCATTCTCTGTAAACCCTGGAGATTGTTGTGCGTGAAAATCCTAGTAGATCAGCAGTTTCTGAAATACTCAGACCAGCTCATCTGGCACCAACAACCATGCCCCATACAAAGTCACTTAAATCACCTTTCTTCCCCATTCTGATGCTCGGTTTGAACTGCAGCAGATATTCTTGACCATGTTTACATGGTAAAATGCATTGAGTTGCTGCCATGTGATTGGATGATTAGAAATTTGCATTAACGAGCAGTTGGACAGGTGTACCTAATAAAGTGGCCGTTGAGTGTAGCATTAATGTGTTCAACAGAAAACATAAAAACATTTGGGTTTTGAAAAAGGTTTGGAAGCACTTGGCTAAATAGTGAGTACATTTTTATATTGTGTTAAACGATTCCTTTATTTGAGTATTTATTCCTTATTTTTTCTTTATTATTGAGGATTTGAGGTTAGTATATTGTTTAGGCATTAGGCAATTAGACTTATGCAAATGAACATCCTTTTTATAGACACATCACTCAGAATGTTCTCACTAGGCCAACAAAGACGTTTCCATGGTAGTGGTCATGTAACCAAACTATTCACATGTTCTTCCCTAAAATGTGCAAAGGACTAAAAGTGGTAAAGAATTCCATTGCAAAATAAACTTCAGAAGACCAACAAATAAAGGAGTATAATAGTGGGAAATGTGTTGCATAAACTGACTCTGTCTGTGATCACATTATTACAGTTCATAACTATTGGGCTCTCTGTGGGTGTTGTTGAATTGTCCTTTTCTGTGCATTGTAGATTGTTTTTCTTAATTGTAATTTGTGGCTTGTGTCTGCATTTCATCTCTCTTTCTGCTGTCTGTCGTTAGTGTAAAATCACGTTCACACTTGTCCAGCTCTTTGTCAGTGAAGAGTGACAAGTCAAAAGGTGGTGTACCAAACTTCAGTGAAGAAACGCCATCAACTACTAAAAGGTATTTAATGTGTTTTCTAATTTTAGGTTAAGTTTTCCCATTTCTAGATTGTTGTATGTAAAACAACTTGGTTATAACAGGAACAAACAACAATAGATGTAAGGTGAGCTGTTTCTATCCTTCCAGAACTAAATCTATTTCTTTTTCAAATAATTTTTATTACTATTTAAACAGTTCATCATGTATAGATATCAGGCAACCAACAATAAACACATCATCTGCAAATATATTGTTGTCATAAGATGGACAAATGCCTAGTTATATTGTAAATAAATCAGATATCTCGCTGAATTGTCTCCTGTAGTTACAGTAGATGTTTTCTCTTTGTGTTTGTCATTAGTGTAATATCAGGTTCACACGTCTCCAGCAAGGTGTCTCTGAAGAGTGACCAGTCAAAAGGGGGTGTCCCGAACTTCAGTGAGGAAACTCCATCATCTACCAGATGGTATTTAACGTTAATTTTATGATTTAGCATTGCATTAGCTAATTTCCAGACTGATTTTCACACTTGAAATTGTTAACCCTGGGTCAGCCTGAATGCTGTATGAACAGAATGCTGGCTTATCTGTAATAACTTTTTACACTGCTCATACTATACATGAGGTAACAAATAATCATTCGTATTTATTTAATGGCACTTTTGTAAGATGTTTGGACAGAAAAAAAAATATTTGTAGGAATAGTTTACACAATCATATTAGTGTGGTACAGTATAAACACATCACTTATTTACTCAAATGAAATCAAGCTTCAAAATCCCAGTGAAAATGTACATATTCATCAGGGTATCATAAATGATCTGATGGGTATTTTGAGCTGAAACTTGAGCAGACGCATTGTGAAGAGGTTAAGGTTAAATTTACATCTTGTAAAAAAGGCATAATAAGAGACTTTTAACAGACATTTCACACTGTACATCTCTAAATCTGGGTTAACATTCTTATTTGCAAATTTGCGGTGACAATGATTGAATGCATCTTTGTGTCTAAAAACGAGACATGCGGTGCTCAGGATTGGTTTAAAAAAGTGCTTCTTGGGGCACAAGGTTGTATCGGCACAGCCACTGAGCACATGTAAACAGACCCTTTCAATGCTTTCCTGGCCTCTGAATTCTTCTGGGTCTATTGCTTTGGAACTGACATTGAAGTCTTTTAACTTGATACAACATCTAAAAACTCTTGTGTGGAGCTTCAAAAACAATGGAACAATTGGCTGTCTGTTGCCAATCAGAAACAAATGCGGTGCTAACTCTATTCTGGAGCAGGCCTTTATAACCCTCATAATATTCATAACCCTGGTGCCACTGGTACTTAAGAATATTTATTACACAGCTCTCTGAAATACTTGATTCTGAATGGTCCGTTGCAACATTCCAAGGTATGGTATTCTGAGATAACAACTGGTTAAATTTATAATACAGGTTCGTCCGGGTGAACAGCTGTGCTCTAATTACATCATATCTTCTACTGAATTGTCTCCTGTAATCAGGTGTTCTCTCTCTCTATTTTTGTTATTAGTGTAACATCACACGTGTCCAGCTCTGTGTCAGTGAAGAGTGACCAGTCAAAAGGTGGTGTACCAAATTTTGCTGAGGGAACACCACCAACTACAAGAAGGTATTACATTTGTTTTTATGGTTTATGAATTAATAGCTTATCTCTAGATTGTGGTGTATATTAAATGTCAGGTGTGTTGTTTCACTCTTTCCTAAACTCAGTCTAGAGTCTTTCCCTAAAATTTAATTACATAAGCAGCCATGAATGCAAGAGTCATGAATGCATAACCCGCAAATACATTAAATAAGTCTGTAGTCAAGAGATGAACAGATGTATAGCTATAGTGTAAGTACATCAGATCTTCTTGTTTTCTCACACTGTTTTTTGTCATTAGTGTAATATCAGATTCACACGTGTCCAGCAAGGTGTCTCTGAAGAGTGACCAGTCAAAAGGTGGCGTCCCAAACTTTAGTGAGAAAACACCATCATCTACAAAGAGGTATTTTATGTTTTTTCAGCATTAGTAGCTTGTCAAATGTACATTAGAAAAGCAGTTTATATATAAAACTTCAACATACTTCAAACTGGAAATCTGGGTCTCACTGCCTCATTATCCTGCAGTTATTTCTGGAAAAGTCTTTTGTTTTTGGAAAGGAAAATATAAAAAATAAAACATGTGGCACTATATGTTACTCTTTATCTACTGTATAAGGTCAGATTTTTTGGCTTCACACAAGATTATTTTGGTCATTCTCAAATAATTCTTTATAGCTGTGAAAGAAAGATCAGTTTAATTCGAAAAATGTAAGTACCCTCTTTAGCAGGGGTGTCCAAACTCTGTCCTGGAGGGCCATTGTCCTGCAGATTTTAGCGTCAACTTGCCTGCCATAACACATCTGGAAGGATGTTTCTAGAAAGCCTATTAAGTGCTTGATTAGCTAGCCCAGGTGTGTCAGATTGGGGTTGGAACTAAACTTTGCATGACATTGGCCCTCTAGGACCAAGTTTGGGCACCCCATAGGATGCTTTTCTCTCTGGTCGATGTGTGATCTGTGTGCGTTCAGACTCATGTGTGTACAACACCATGAACACTGACTTTCAAAAGCAAGCACAAATGAGGAAACAAACAAGTTTTCTGTTTTCAATTACATGTAGATGGTTTTAGAAAACAATTTAATCATCTACGTATAATGCAATTAAATGTCTTATTTTGAAGTTGAATTGCAGACCACTACAGAGAGGTATCTGGTTTGCTGATGGTTTGTCAAATAATGAAGGCAGCTGTGAAGTGATTTTAACCATGTGATGTCTTCTTATTGTGTCCTTTAGTAAAGTACAGAAGACCACAGTGAATATTGGTGCTGAAATTACACGGTGGGAAAGTCTAAAGGTACAGAAGGGATTGAAAAGTGATGTGGAGCTTGCAACTTTTCTTCTCAACAGGTGAGGCACAATTACATTTAGTCATTTAGCAGACTCATTTGTCTAAAGTGACTTACAATACAATTGAAAAGGCATTCAGTGATTCAACAAGAGGAGGAAACACACACAAGAAGTGCTCATTCAACAAAGCAACTGTCAGAGAATTTAAGTGCCAGAGTAAGAGGGAGTATTTTTATTTTTTTTTAAGAGAAGAGTGTTTTTACAGCTGGTTTGTCAAGCCCACTCACCTGTGTGAAACACACTTCATAAATGCATAGAGCTTTTTTTTTTGGAATATATGGAGTGATTGTAAAAAAATGAATAGAGAATCTCTTGGACTCATTGCAGACCAGACGAGCAGAATCAGATTTTTTATATTGTAAAGTGCAGACCTGCTTGATCCAGCTGTGTTATAAATATGTGCTGTTTGAAGGGGTAATAGTAGGTGAGCCAGTTGGTTTGAGAAACTGTGTTGAATATGTGGAGCTGTAGGGAAGTTGAGAAGTTCTGTTTTCCCCAGATTAAGCTGTAGGTGATGGTTTTTCATCCAAGCCGAGATATCCTTTAGCCAGTGTGAGATCCTTGCAGCAGACAGGTCCAGTAAATGCAGAATAGATTATTTTAGAACCTGCTTTGGCAATTCACAGGGCTTCAGTGACACACTAGTGCAGTTTCATGGGATTGTCCAAATTTGAAGCCTAGTTTGCATGTAAGGTATAATATGCATAGTTTGCTGTGAATTAAACTTTGTTCCACAGTCTGTTAAAATGTTTGGTTCTGATCGGCTTGAAGGTGTAATAAAATCATTGTTGTTCTAGTCAGTTTTGATTACAGTTTGAAAAAAAGTGCTTACCTCAAACTTTAGTGGCAACCATGTTATCAGATTGACAGATTCTAAAGCCTTTATTTGAGGACACCAACATGTACTGCACTAAGGGGCTGATGGGGAATAACCAACTCACAAATATGATTTAAAATTAGGAGGTAGCTAACATGTTATATGAGCTAATAGATATGCCTGTGTCATTTACATGCACACACACAATCTCTATTATTTGCATCAGAAGTGCACTAAAAACAACCATTGGACATATTTCCAAAAATAAAGAAAACATACTTGCATACTTGTTGATGAGTGTATTTAGTGTCTCTTTTGCAACCTTTGTACCCTGAAGCATTTTAGAAATATACTGTGATATAGAGACATTCTGTTCAATAGTGTTTAATTATTTGCTTTAGAGTCCAATTATTTCTGTGTTATAAGAAAATTTTCCTATTCATATGGGTATATAAGCCTTCAGCATGCAGCCACTCATTCAAGTTTGTGCTAAGAAGTGGACCACCATATCCTATTGATTACACAATGACCTTAGGAAGATTTAGTTTTTGAGGATTCAAAGGATTCAAATTACTGAACAGTGCAGTGACACCATTTGCAACCAGGATTGATTACAACCATACACTGCAAAAAATGCTTTTCTTACTTAGATTTTTTTGTCTTGTTTCTAGTCCAAATATCTAAAAATTATTATATCAAGAAGCATTTTCAAGGCAAGCAAAACTTATTGTCTTGTTTTCAGAAATAATATGCCAAAATTAAGTGAGTTTTTGCTTAAAACAAGCAAAATAATCTGCCAATGGGGTAAGCAAAATAATCTTATGTAAAAAGAAAAACAAGATTATTTTGATTACCCCATTGGCAGATTATTTTGCTTGTTTTAAGGAAAAATTCAATTACAGTAGGTGAGAGTTTAAAATGACCATTAACGCCGCAGCATATAACGCCGCCGCACTAAAAAAAAAAGAACGTGTTTTTTTTAGGTATGACCGCAGTTTGTGACTATGCCGCCAGGTGGCACAAAGGGACGGGATGCGAACGGACAGAAATGGCCTATACATTAGCTGTAAATACTCTACTACTTGTAAATAATGATAAACAATAAAACATAGCATTAAAATTCCTTCATTAATCATTAAAAAGACAACTAGGCTATTATTTAAAAGAATAAAGAATAACAAATAACTTTTTGGGGTGAAGTGCTTTAAAACAAGTCCGCTATAGTATGCTTCAGCACCAAAACACAAGTTGAGATTGTGTTGGTCTGTTAAATAGAACAATAATCTAGCCTAAATAAAATTAAAGTGAAATATTTACCGTTTCAGAGAAGCCTATTAACTGAAAGAAGGATATTCCTGGTCAGAGTTTGACACAGACAAGTTGAAAAACCAGCGCTGATGTTGATGGCATGTGCTGCCTGGAGCCGCGTCATAAACTCAACAAACAGGCTATATATAGGCTTATATAATATACATTTTTAAATAGCCTATGTAGTATAATTTACGAATCAAACTAATCCAAAGTTTTTCTTGATGTTTGCATAATAATAATTCGCACCAAACTGAGGCTTTCATTTTACAGCTTATAAAACATGTATGCAAATTAATGCAATATGATATGTAAACAACAAAATTGTTATATGCTATGTAGTAGCCTATACTTTACAAAAAGTAAACAACATATGAAGGCTTGTCACTGTCTTTCATTACATGCAGCGCGCGCATGAACCGCGAGTGAGACCGTCATGTCACAAAATACTTTTCTTCTTCTTCTTCTTCTTCTTTAATGTGAACAACACTTAATGAAAATTTAAATGTATTTATTACACCACCTTATTGTGCTTCAGCAGGTTTAAAATTTACTTGCGGTGGTGGCCGGATTGAAACACACCATTTACCCACATCGCATAAATAGTTAACTATATGCAATAAACAAATCATAATTTTATTTTTAATAATAATTGTATTTATTATGACACTTTTCTTTTTAAAAGGTTAAAGTAAGGACTGACATGAAAAAGAAATGCTATTCAGGAGCAATGTGCACACACTGACCGGTCAAATCTGCTTCTCTCTCTCTTTCAAGTTCAAAGCAAATTTGAATGCCTAAGGATTTTAGATATGTATATAAAATAGCCTGTAATATATTAACATCAACAAATTAATAAAATAATTAGCAAATGAGAAATAAATGACAGAAAAGTTGATCAAAAACAGACATTATCTCTAAAAGTTATCATAATTGCAAGATTAGAACAGTAGATTTTTAAATAAGGCAAATGCGTTGATTAACTACTAATGGTGTATATATTTTGCAGCCAGTTTAGATTGTCATTTCATCCTCTACGAGTAGGCTATATAGCCAAAGTTTTTCTGAGTCGTTTAGATTAAAGAATATATTATTTAGCCTACGCTTTCTCTCGGTATCGCGGCTGTGCATGTGTCAGCTGAATACAGGCCTAAAATAAATCTAAAAAGCAACTAGACTGCACGCTGATACTTGTTCTTTTTTTGGATATCAAATAATTTCAACCGCGAGGAGATACCGACAGCTTGATTTGCAGTTTTTTTCTAAAATGTTATTTAGCTTGGAATAAAAACAATTCACAAAAAAATATTTTTGTTTGTTTTTCTTTCTTAAAATAAAAGCCTATTTCACAGTGTGTAAACATTAGAAATAATAATTAGGCCCAGGCTGAGATACAGATTACCCCTTCTTTCAGAAAAACAAAATGAAAGCCCTTCTTTTCGACTATGGAAACCGCTTTCATTCATACTTCGTAAGCTTTATAGACAGAACATTAACTGTCACATGTAGCCTAAGCAACAAATAACAAAATGGAGTCTAATAATTAATATAACTGCCTTTTTTCATTTTAATACAATATGTGTGGGTTTTGACAGTATGTGTCTAATAAGGCTATAAAGTATAGCCATTCAGATGAAATGCATGGTGAAATATGAAATACATGTCTCTTTTGCTAAATGTTTATTTTATGAATCTATTTTTTTATATTTTAAAAATCAACCCGCTTTGGCCCAGAGGAAGAGGCACGCGGCACTGGTGGACCAGGGGATGCATCATTTGATTCACGTTAGTTAACATAAAACGCCCGTAATGATGCTCTAAACGGAGTGATATAACAACTTCTTTCGAGAAAAATACCATAATTTATTTGTGCAAATATATTGTTTTACACAAACACGCATTTAAAAAAAAATCCAATATTAGTTTTGATAAAAAAATGCACTCGCTTTCCATATGATTTAAAATATATGCACACGGCTAATATAGGACCAATGTTTCCTTACAAATATTACTGAGAACATTACATATTTTATTCTAAAACATAAAATCACTTACAAAAGCTAACACTATTCTAATATCATATATAAATCATATAAATAAATAAATAAATAAATAGGTTATTTATTAACAAATGAAATTTTATATTTAATATAATAACAAAAATAATGATAATAATAATAACAATAGTAATAATAATAATAATAAGTAATTATTAGTAGGTATTAGTATTATATATATATATATATATATATATATATATTTATTAGCCGCGTTATTCTGTGTGCGGTATTTATGACAAAGATGTAGCTAATAAACAATCCAAACATTGCAAACATTAAAATGTGCTTTTAGAAACTTAAAATAATAATATTTTATGTTGGCTATATTTAGGATAGGGGATAGAATAGCATAAAGTGTAAAAAAAAAACAAACAAAAAAAAAAAACATTTAGTCCCATAAACCGAAATAGGCCGGCTATAAGATTTTTTTTATTTTTTTCAGTGATATGCAGACCAGGATTTCGTTGCATTGTGAATTATATTTTTCCACACTATAGGCTAGCCTATGCCGTGAACATAATAATTCACGAATAATTTTGCTTTTGAACTAGATATCAAGTCAAAGCACAATGCATCCCAGCATTATGGATATATTATTAGCTTAATATTATCATTATTAGACATTCGTGGGTATAATGCGCTCTTTTAAACAAGCAGATTTTTTTTCTTTATGCAGGCTGATCGCTCTGCATGCGTGTGAAAGAGAAATGAACAGAGAATGAACATGCTAGCTGCACATGCAGATATGCCTATTTGTTTAATTTCATAACCGCCTAAATAGGACTAAATAATGATTTACTTAAAGACATTACCAGCGAAACATGGAGAAACGTCCGGCGCATGGTCTAAAGAGCTTTTAAGTTGAATGCTACTTCATCAAAAGCATAAAAATAAACTGACCTACCTTAAGCAGATCACTAAAATTATAATAAAAGTAATTTTGCCGTAGGACATAAATTAGCCTAAGTTCCGCAAGTTTATTTTTAATCATTTAGTTTCAGTTCAGTTTTTAAAATGTCACTGTTCTCCTTCAAATTATAATTGGCCTTAGGACCATGCATCTAGAAGACCAAGATGGCGGTGCGTACACATCGCAAGGCTCGGCGTCTCTCCAGTTTCTGCAATTTTGCTGTATTTTTCCTGCTCATTTCGGGTCTGTTCATGCAGAACAGTAAACAAAAAAGTACATCGTACACAAGACAGGAGATCTTGGATATTGGTTTGTGCATTTCGGACAGTTTTATCAGCAATTTACGACTCATCCCAGAGATTGCCCGGAAACCCGAGGCTGAGCGCTCTGCCCGGCCAGGCGGAAGTGCTCGAAGGCGGCGGTGCGAACGTAAACAAAGGCGGGGGAAGCGCGGCGGGCTAAGAGCTAAGCTAAAGCTAACACCACACCGGCTCTCTTTACCCAGCATCTTCCTCGCCAATGTACGGTCCCTAGTGAACAAAATGGATGAGATTCGACTGCGCATCAACCACAGCAAAAGATTATGGAACTGTAATGTCATGATTTTCACAGAAACATGGCTAAACAGCGTGATACCAGACAACGCTGTATCTTTAACTGAGCATCACACATTCCGAGCAGACAGAGCGGCGGATGACTCCGGTAAGACCCGAGGCGGAGGATTATGCATTTATATTAACAAAGCGTGGTGCACAAACTCTGTCATCGTTGGGAGACATTGCTCTGTTAACCTGGAATTTCTGATGGTCAAATGCAGACCGTTTTATCTGCCACGGGAGTTCACCTCCACCTTTATAATCGCTGCTTATATTCCACCCGATGCTGATGCAAACCTTGCTATGAATGAACTTCATGCAGCCATCAGCAAACAACAGACTGCTCACCCGGAGGCTGCTTTTATTGTTGCAGGGGATTATAATCACTCAAACTTAAAGACAGTGCTCCCCAAATTCCATCAAAACATTTTCTGTCACACACGGGGAAACAAGACTTTGGACCAGGTATACACAAACATGGCTGAAGCCTACGCTGGGACCCCCCTCCCTGACCTTGGTCAATCAGATCACTTTTCTTTGTTCCTCACCCCCAAATACTCACCCCTCATCAACCGTGTGAAGCCATCAGTGAGGACCATCAAAGTGTGGCCAGCGGGGGTAGACTCCACACTCCAGGACAGGTTTCAACACACAGACTCGAGTATGTTTGCTTCACAGGCCACATGTGGCTCTCACACAGACATTAACAGCTACACTTCCTCTGTTCTGGAATACATCAACACCACCATTGACAGTGTTACAACCCAGAAACAGATCACCAAATACCCAAATCAAAAGCCATGGATGAACAAGGAGGTGTGCCTCCTGCTGAAGGCACGCAACACTGCCTTCACATCAGGGGATGCACAGGCCTACAGCACTTCCAGGGCTAATCTGAAGAAGGGCATCAAAAAGGCCAAGCACTGTTACAAGCTAAAGCTAGAGGAGCACTTTTCCAACTTTGATCCTCGGCGCATGTGGCAGGGCATACAGGTCATTAGCAACTACAAACCCAGCCATTCCACACCCACAGCCACAAATGTCTCCTTCCTGAACGAGCTTAATGACTTTTATGCCCGCTTTGAAAGAGACAATAATGAACCCTACATCAGGATCACTTCCTCAACTGACCACTCACCCATTACACTCACCCCCTCAGAAGTCTACACCGCACTGAGTCGGATCAATGTGCGTAAGGCTGCTGGACAAGATGGTATTCCTGGGCGCGTCCTCAAAGCATGTGCAGAACAGCTCACTGGGGTATTCACAGACATTTTCAACCTGTACCTTAACCTAGCAGCTGTGCCAACATGCTTTAAAACCACCTCTATTGTGCCAGTGCCGAAACACTCCAGCCCAACATGCCTGAATGACTACCGCCCGGTAGCACTCACACCCATCATCATGAAGTGCTTCGAGCGGTTGGTCCTGGCACATCTGAAAGACTCTCTGCCATCCACACTGGACCCACATCAGTTTGCCTACCGTGGCAACAGGAGCACAGAAGATGCAGTCTCCATAGCACTGCACTCTGTACTCACACACCTGGACAATAAAAACACTTATGCACGAATGCTGTTTGTTGACTTCAGCTCAGCATTCAACACTGTCATACCCTCTAAGTTAATGATCAAACTTAGAGACCTGGATATAGACACGTCTCTCTGTAACTGGGTTATAGACTTTCTGACTAACAGACCTCAGAATGTTAGATCAGACCACATTTGCTCCACCACCGTCACACTCAACACTGGTGTACCACAGGGCTGTGTGCTGAGCCCCTTCCTCTACTCCCTTTTCACCATCGACTGTAGGCCTGTGAACAGATCCAACGCCATCATCAAATTTGCAGATGACACCACAGTGATTGGTCTAATCAGCAACAATGATGAGACTGCCTACAGGGAGGAGATACAGCATCTGGCCACGTGGTGCACCAACAATAATTTGCTCCTTAACACCGACAAGACCAAGGAGCTCATTGTGGACTTCAGGAAGGGACAAACAGGCTCACATGATCCCATCCACATCAATGGGATGGCCGTCGAGCCTGTCTCATCCTTCAAGTTCCTGGGGACCCACATCTCCAAGGACCTTTCCTGGACCACCAACACCTCCAGCCTGGTCAAGAAGGCTCACCAGCGCCTATTTTTCTTAAGGCAACTTAAGAAGAACCAGCTGTCATCAGCCGTCTTGGTGAACTTCTACCGCTGCACAATAGAAAGCATCCTGACGAACTGTGTCACAGTCTGGTATGGAAGCTGCTCTGTTGCTGAGCATAAGGCGCTGCAGCGAGTGGTGAAAACTCCGAACGCATCACAGGGACCACACTGCCAGCCATAGAGGACATCCAGAGGAAACACTGTCTGCGCTGAGCACGCAGTATTCTTAAAGATTCCTCTCACCCTGCTCACAGACTGTTTTCTCTCCTGCCTTCTGGCAGGCGCTTCAGGCTCCCCCGGACAATAACCAGCAGACTAAAGAACAGCTTCTTCCCCAGAGCTGTCTCCCTTTTGAACTCTGCTTCCCACTGACTTTTTGCCCACCTAATACACACCCCACTCTCATAACTCAGACTCCTCATAATCACTGCATTACTTAACATTTGCACATTTAAAAATTGCACATTCATTGCACTGATTCATTTATTTGAACTGTACATACCTACTGCACATGTACATTTGTAAATTATGTACACACCGACTGTACATATACATCTGTAATTATGTTTATCTATCTGCACACTTCTGATTATTAATAGCAACCTGTACATTTATCCATCTATTGTAAATCTCTGTTCATAGCTAACACAACCTGTATATAATGTTGATAGTACATCCATTTGTAAATATCAAATACCATAGTTTATCTATAACTGCACTTTATAACTTATACCTGTATCCTGCACTTGCTGCTATTGCACTCCTGGTTAGACCTAAACTGCATTTCGTTTCCTTGTACTTGTACATGTGTGATGACAATAAAGTTGAATCTAATCTAATCTAATCTAAAATTCTCTGATGTTCTAGCTCCGGCTCAGCAAGCAGCACTTCAGTTATGTTTTGTGTTTTTGATGTAAAAAAAATATTAATTTTGACGACTGCAAACCATATTTCACGACACTAACATCAATTTGCAAAGAAAATGTGAAAACTACCTGATAGGTTTTCAATAATCAATATAGTCTTTTACTATAATTTTCTTGAACATGCGGCTAACTGCATGTGCGGATATACCCATTTATTTAATTTCATAACCGCCATTAATAGCAAAAGGGAACCTATTTTGAGTGCAAGACAGTGTTTTACATGTAGTGGCAGTTGGTCAAATATTTGTAACCTAGCCTAGAAAAATACTGGAGACATATCCCTTCCCCCATCTCAAACCAAATGCTTGTCTATGTGAGGTGTTAATGGCGCATAGACCTATTGTGCTTTAACCGGAAAAAACAACAACCCGAAAACACTGAAATGGATTACAAGGGTTGCTACAGAAAAAAGCCTAACAGCAATAATAATATTATTAAAAGTACTACTACTACTACTAATAATAATATTTCTCAGTGATGGATTGCAGCTGGAATGGCATCCACTGCGTAAAACATATGCTGGATAAGTTGGTGGTTCATTCCGCTGTGGCTGTGTTTTCATTTTATTGTTAAGAAAAGTGAAACAGCATAGCCTGGGTGATGTGAATGATTTTATACACACTCGGGAGTTTGTTTTCATATCAAACTTGCAAAGTCTGAACTTACAAGGAGAGGATGCAGGACTGAACACTGTGAAGGCTACTTAATATTGAGGAAAAAGCCCCAATCAGAAAGGCGAATGTCTGCAGCCTCGCCTCCGTTTTCAGATGTCTCCATTTC
The DNA here is from genome assembly GCA_903798205.1 of Danio tinwini. Lineage (NCBI taxonomy): Eukaryota > Metazoa > Chordata > Actinopteri > Cypriniformes > Danionidae > Danio > Danio tinwini. Next base: position 8,629,958 of record CAIGQZ010032594.1, read on the forward strand.
CCACCACCCACACTGAGACGGAGCAGCAGCATTTTAGAATGAAAACGACCTCTCCAGTGTTTCCAAAACGGGGCTCAAAAACTCCGGTGTAGTGTAAGGATGGCGTAACCGTAGCAAAACTTGTGCGTTTTAAAACTAAAACATTTTAGTGTAAACGGGGCCTTAGCCTCAATAGCAAAAGCTAATTGCCTATTTACACCTCAGGACAGTGCGAGTTTAGCGGAAAGAAGAATGTCAAATGAATCATGCAGAAGCGCACCATTGCACTGTCATGAAACTATTAAAATGGTGACAACCGAAGCACACAAATTACATGAGTGGGCGGGAATTAATGGCGCTTTTTTATTTATTCATTTATTTATTACATAATTTAAATTGATCATTAAATAGTATACACTACGATATATTAACAAAGCAAGAAAGAATGACAACAAATAAAGGTGTGCGTTTATGTGTTTTAAAGCGTGTATGCACTTGTATGGTGGGAGATGGGTAGAAATCTATTGGCTTTAGTTTGCTGCCGGTTTTTCTGCACACTAACAATTTCAATTCAGATAGCTATTGTTTAAAACAAGGTTCAAAATGAGTAAACGCTCTTTAAAACAGAAACTTAATTGAGACATTTGCCAAAAGGCCTAAAACTAATGAGACAAATACTGATACTCCACACGGAGTGGAGACCGCAGTCTCATCTGGACCTGGCTGTAGATCAAATCCAGCTGCTGCGCAGCCTCCTCGCATAGAACGGAACCATTCAAGGTGTTGTAAACAATTTTATCTGACAGACTGGTGGCATAAATATGCAGACGTCTCTATTCTCACAACGACTTTCTGTTTTCTCAGAATATTGTAAACGCCTGTCCTGCTTATTCAAATTATTTGATTAAATGAATTAAATTGTAATTGACCGGCGCAACATGGAAAACAGTTAAATATAGGCTTCTCTGAAACTAAATATTACACTTAAATTTTATTTAGGCTAGATTATTATTTTGTTTGACAATCCAGTTCGTGATTCGGCATTGTTGAAGCATAGTGGATTTGTTTTAAAGCATGTACTTCAACTCAAATGTTATTCGTTCTTCTATTTTTTTAGAAGACAACTGACCAAGAAACATATTTATACAAAGAGACAAACTATATACAAAATTTGTTTTTAAAAGATTTTTTTTTCCAAGAAAAATATACGAATTATATTTTAGTTTGAGCCCGTCCACTACTCAACTGTGTGGGTGGATGATTTTCGGTCAGTGGAAAGTAAGGATTTAAATAATGCTTTACTAAATATTTCACAATCTTATACTTGCAATTTTTTTTAATATGTCATAATTTTAAAGAGTAGGCTACATCTTGAGCGTCTGATTTTTCCTTGGTGCCGATGTGCTTCTATTACATTAAGATTTCAACAAAATATTAAAATGTAAACGAATTATTTTATACTGAATGCCCTTAAATAATGTAGTCTTTGACAGTAAGCATCAGTGTTTCTTGATCCTTCTAATCAAGCTTCATTTAAAATATCATTTGTACAAAAGAGATAACAGGATAATGTTGGATAATGACTGTAGGGAAAAAGTGTATATCTAAATCTATTTTTTCAAGATTTATTACTTAAGTTGGAAGTGCAGCGCATTCTTAATCGACGCCCCCACTAATGTTTCTGTGGACATCAGGTGTCATCATTAACCAATTATCAAGTTTAATTTCAAACTGAACCGATAACGGATTTTGATGAACTACTTTTTCTAAAATATGTAATGTTTTAAACTGCGTAACAATTAGGGATGCAACGATTATAGATTTTGGTTGTACGATTATAGTCTGAAGAATAATCATGGTTTCACAGTTATCACCATTATTATGCATTTTTTAAATTTAAAACACTACTAGTTTAGAAAATAACAATAAAACTGCTTATATTTTAAAGTGTTGTTTATTGCTGCTCAGTAACCAAATACAGCACAAAATATTAATAAAAAAACAAAAAACAATAGTCCATTTCTGTCTTTGGACTTAAAAATAAATGGAAAAGTTTAAAACGACTGTTAGTTAATCCAATGTGCGTGCCTATTGGCATAACTTTGTTTATTCGCAGAAGCTTTTTTTCGTGCAACAGAAATGTGGCGTTGAGAAGTAACTAATGAATAAAAGCGGGGTTAATAGTGAAATCGGCTAATCATTGCATCTCTATTAACGATATCAGTGTATTGTACAAAAGGCATTTTTTTACAAACATATCCAAATGTTTTCGTCTGCTCGCGCCACTCGCTTAATGTCAGGTGACTCACATTCTGTGCAGCTTGTGCTGTATTGAACAGACGCACGTCACTTCTTAACTATTTTTGATGTGTTGGTCACGCTATTTGAAGCGGCCGTAACAAATTGCCTTGGGGGCCGGGTTCGGCCCGTGGACCGCCAATTGAATAGCCCTGGTCATCACGTAACCGGGAACGAGTAAGATAACTGCAGACCGCAGTTACTTCCATTCAGTGCATTCATTATATTGTACTCATGTGCAACATGTAACAATTTCGCTTTTAAACATATAGTAATCTAAAAACTATTGGCAGTCAAACACAGCACAGCCATCACAGCAAAATGGATAATAATAATAATAATAATAATAATAATAATAATAATAATAATAATAATAATTATTATTATTATTATTATTATACAATTAATAACTTTAATAATAATATTTATAATATTATTGATGATGATGATGATTATTATTATTAAGAAGTAGGATATTGATTATTTATTCAAGTAAGGATTATATTTATTTATTTAAGTAAGTGGGAATAAAACACAGCCAGGAACTGTTTTTACAGCTCCAGTGGTGTAGTTTCAAGTGCACAAGTTTGCAACGCAGTTTGGAAATGTTGGTTGAAACGATGATTTTGGGAAACACCAAATCAACGAACTGTTTGTAACGACGGAACTTGCGACCTTAGTTGGCTAACAATGGTTTTGGGAAACGCACCCCAGGTTGTGAATTATATTTTTCCACACTATAGGCTAGCCTTTGCCGTGCAACAGGTAACAGTTTTGCTTTTGACCAAGATATCCAGTCAAAGCACCACGCATCCCACCGTGATGGATATATTAGCTAAATATTATTGTTATTATTATACATTAGTGGATATAATGCGCTTTTTTAAACAAGCATATTTTTTAAACAAGCAAGCATGCATGTGAAAGAGAAATGAACAGAGAAAATGAACAGACGATAATATGCGGCTCACTTTGGGTGCGTATATGCCCGTTTATTTAATTCATAACTGCCACTAGTTCTGAGTGCATGAGAGTGTTTTACATGTAGTGGCAGTTGGTCAAATATTTGTAAGCCAGTTATAAATAATAATTAGCCTACTGATAAGATATATAACAAGGTGAAGTGCTCCACCGGCACAATAATCTTAATATTATTTTGTAGTGTGTACTGTGCCACGGTTTTATATGTGTTTAAGATTTGAGGTAATAACATCGCCATGATGGTCAAAGAAATCGAAACATTGTTTTCACCCCAACGCAATTTAATATGGCACTATAAAGGCTAAAGAACTAATTCTTATATTTGCTTTTTGCAGCCTAGAGCTATACTTCTCACCATGTATCTTGTCTAAAACAAACAATATAGTGTAAAAGCATGTTTATTACTAAGAAAACTAAAACAAAATTATATTTTAATTGATCACATCACATAAGATACACACAGAACCGTCTATCTAGTATTGTGAAAAGGCAAAGCTGAAAATCTGTGGTTAAAGCGCCACCCAGTGGTCAAAAGCTGCTGGCACACCAAATACCGCCGCGGCAGCGGTATGAACGGCGGCAAAGGGACCAAATTGAAGTAGTAACATCTGTAGTTTTATTTTCTATTTATAAAAACAAGACAATATGTTTTGCTTGCCTAGAAAATGCTTCTTGATATAAATTTTTTTCGATATTTGGACTAGAAACAAGACAAAATCGCATATCACTATTTTGTCCAAGTGAACCAATAAGGCGGGCTGCACAGCACTAACTAGGCTGGCAGACTTGTTAAGTTGGCACCCAAGGGACTGTCACTTTTGCACTGGTGGTGGAGCAATGTGAGAGAATGTGAATGCCTAACCCAAGAAGCATTAGCCTACTTTATAGAGGCAGTGTTTGCAGTGCAAGTTTTTGTTACCTGTGACTCCTTGGTTCTCATTTAGGAGATATCATACCCCAAAAATTAACATCATGGCAGATTAAGGAAATGGATGGGGGTGGGGGGGTGTCGCGGACAAAAGTGAAGAGGAGGGGTGTCGTGGACAAAGAGGGTTGGGGAGGAAGTGCAGAGCAGGGGTGTGTGTGAGGAGGAGGGTCAGTAAAATGAGGTGTCGGATCAGATTTCAAAGGTGACGGATCCGGCTTGTTCTAGCAAAAATTAAGCCCTGGATATCACGCAAAGTGGCTTCTGGGTCCAAGCGCTACATCAAACTGCATGGGGAGACTCAACAAATGGTAATAATAAACTTTACAAAGCGCTGT
>CAIGQZ010032594.1:8654478-8701612 GCA_903798205.1 Danio tinwini
ATGAGCAACAATAATCTGCAGGATTCAGGAGTGAAGAAACTCCAGAGCGGATTAGAAAATACAAACTGCACACTGGAGAAACTCAGGTGAGCTTATCAAACAATTTATTATCTCAGTAATAGCATTCTCTTTAAAAAAATAAAAAATAATTAAATCATACATAGTGTTAGTTCAGTCAAAAATGAAAATTATTCTATTAATTACTGAGACCCTCATGAATCACCTTTGTTCATTTTCAAAACACAATAATCTACTTCTCCCTTATCCTCTATACTGTATTGTTTTGGAAATTCAAACAATTCATTCATTCGTTTTCCTACGGCTTAGTCCCTTTATTCATCAGGGGTCACCCCAGCAAAATGAACCACCAACTTATCCAGCATATGTATTACACAGTGGATGCTTTTCCAGCTGCAACTCAGTACTGAGAAACACCCATACACACTCATTCACACACATACACTACGGACAATTTAGTTTATTCAATTCACCTGTACCGCATGTGTTTGGACTGTGAAGGAAATTGGAGCACCTGGAAACCCACACCAACATGGGGAGAACATGCAAACTCCACACAGAAATGCCAACTGGCCCAACCAGGACTCGAACCAGCGACCTTCTTGCTGTGAGGCGACAGTGCTAACTGAGCCACCATGTCTCCTTTAAACAATTCAGACAATTCAAATGACTATCAGTTAACTAAAGTATTTCAAGCTAATTCACTGAATTTCCTGAATACTCACTAATCAATCCAATACTTCCCTGAAGTATTGTAGTGGTGTCCCATCAAATACCTGTCATCACTACCTCAGTCACACATGTACACACAGGTCTTTAGCATCTATATACTCACTTACATTCTAAGCTGTATGCTGGTCTATCACTTTCTTTTAGGTGGTTTTTTGAGCATAGAATTTTCATACTTCTAGTCTTAAGCTGCACAGTTGTAAGGTCCACCCAGTTGGCCAATGAAAATGTCTACTGGTGGATGACAATTCACTGCGTGTTCAGGCTTTTCAGTGCACAATGTTGTTTTAGTTTAAATTAAACTCATATATGACTCCAATTTTAATATCAGATGGCTTGATATGTTCATATGTTTAGATTTAGTTTGAACTAGGATGGCTTTTAAAGATTACTTAATACTAATTTAGAAAGAATTTAGGTAAACGTTTTTAACCTTTTGTCTTCACCCGTAACTATTACATTTGTTCATTCAGGTGCTCATGTTGCTTAGATGAATCACCTTGGCCGGTGGTGTCCCTCATGGTCACACTCTCCTCAGTTCTATATGCTTATTCTAAAGTATTTTTGATTAGTCCCCTTAGATGTACACCCTTAAAATAAAAGCTAACTAATTTCTAAACAGAGATCATGACTATTAATATAGATACTGCTGACTACTGTTTCTCTACATTAATTTTGATTTAGTTACAATTCATAGTTTCCCATGTACCCATTAGAATGCCAATTACAGTTAATCAAAAGTCAACACCTCGTTGCCCTAGATGAAAATAACTTATTTTCTATCTAAGTACACTTGAATCAATATCAAAAGTTAGCCGGATCTCTAAAAATACAGTTAGTGTGCCCATTGCTCCATCTCAACTGGACTTTAGTCCATTACTCACCTGATGCAGGAAGTGCAATACAGTACAGCTGAAAAATAAAATGTAAAATTACAGAGTAAACAGAATGTGTTCAAACATAACTAATAGTCAGGTAAATGTGCATTATGCCAATTATTCAGTCAATTCATGAACAATCAATACAAGACATCAAATTCTTAAAGATAAACCTAAGATTAAAATATACACACCTGACTTCAAAATGTACATAGTATAAAGCGAGAACTCTCCATACTTTGGGCTGGTCTGGTTACAGAATAGTTTGAAATGTCTATTCTTTGGTGAAGGGTAGAGTGGGTAAGCAAAGGAGTGCGGGTGAGAAATGTAGCTTTCCCTCATTCTCACTCCATTGGGTGTGGAGGCAGATGTCTCTGTGTTTTTACACCCTGTTTGTATTGTGCATATGTGGATGCATCAAAGTGTCTGAGATGTCTTAAATCTTACACAGCATATATCAGACACCACTCCCAAGTTGCTGTTTGCAGGAATTAAAGTTTATGGCCTGGAACAACCATATGACACTCTTTAACAGAAAAATACACATGCATTTGTACTTTACAACGGAGTAAAAAACAACATTAATCAAGTCCCCCTCATTGGTGATTGGTTTTTCTTGAATCATATAACTGTTCTACTGTTTTAACCACTTTTTGAGTTAGCATAGATTCTTTTATCCCTGGATACATGATCTTTGATCTGACCATTATTTGTCTGCACTTTTCTGAACATTTAATGTTGAACCAACCATTTTAACATCTTCTGAGGCTAATATACAGTTTATCACAGTAGACAAGTTCCCAGTTCATTCAAAGTCCAGAAAGGTACAAAAAAACATCCCCAAAATGGACTGTATGTCTTCAGTGGTTATAGTGTGCAGTAATCATGAATGTGTGCCCTATACTGACACAGAGAAGAAGAAACTGTTAAATACAGTCATAGTTTTTATGTGCACACAAAGTATTCTTGTAACTTGATAATACTGTGATTGAACCACTGGCATATGGTCTGTTTAGAGGATTTTATTTTTTTCTAGACTTTGATTGAGATGGGAACCTTGCTGTCTATGGAGGATGAGGGAGATGTCAGATTTCACCTAAAATATCTTAATTTGTGTTTTAAAGATGGATGTATGTCTCAGGTGATTAAAAAACAACATGCCGCTGAATAATAAATAACGTCATTTTTATTTTGGTGTGAATTAACCCTTAAAGCAAAATGAAAGAAAAAACTGATAGGTAGATAAGTAGAATAAAAAAGGATAAGTGTTTTTGTCATTTTAGTCACTTTAATTGTAACAAGACATCTTCCATAGACTGTCAGACTGCAGTATCAGTGAAGAAGGTTATAAAACTCTGGCTTTAGCTCTGAGATCAAACCCTTCACACCTGATAGAGCTGGATCTCAGAGGAAATGATCCTGGACCATCAGGAGTGAAGGAGATAACTGATTTACTACAGGATCCACACTGTACACTGAAGATACTAAGGTGGGTGTTATTAGTATAACAATGTTTGCCTCTCTTATTTTCTGTACAGCTGCAATCTTTAATAAAATGTCTTGATTCTATAACAAAATTTAAACTGACATCAGATTTCAGAGAGAAAAATTACACATACACCCAAAGTGCTTTAAAATCATATATAGGGGTCTCTTTACACCAACATTAATGTGCAGGACAATGGTGCCAGTGCTTGACCACACACTGGCAGCTGGTGGATACAGAGAGTTAAGTGGATGAGTAGATTTACATGTAGGAAGACATGATTGGTTCTGTTTAATGGAGGGAGTTTGGCCAGGACATGGTGGTCATGCCCCTATTTTTGTGTCTTGAGATTTTAATGCCCACAGAGAGTCTTGAGCATAAGTTTAATGTTTTATTTGGAAAACTTATTTCAGTAAAGCGTCCCTGTCTCTAAACTGGGACCCACATATACCATAGGCTGAGCACCCCCTGATGGCCTTACCAAGACTTTTCCCAGGTGGTCTCACATCTCGATTCTATCCAGCCTCATCCAAATTAACTTCACTGTCTTGGGCTGCAGACATTGTTATATGTGATAGGGAATAGCATTATGGTGGCAAAGTGGCTTTATGTCTTGAGTAATCTTGTTTACTATTATAGATCAGTCTTGCCTTTTAATATCAAAATCGCCCTGCACCTTTAACCTTTTCGGTCTTCAGGTTTTTAAGTCCTGCTGCAGAAGAAGTCTGTCAGTTTGTGACTGGAATTGTGGGTGAAAACCCTTTACTCGTGAAAAAACTGAATCTGAGTGATCATGAACTAGGAGACACACAAGTGAATCAACTCTCTGCTCTACTGCAGGACAAACACTGTAGACTCAACACACTCATGTAAGTTTTGTCGAGTAGTTTTAAAGTGTTAAACGTATCAGGATTTTTAAAAAACAAGTCAAGTATTTCTATATTTGTAAATTCTTCCTATTTTCAATATTTTAGGCTGTGTAAATGTGATCTAACAGAGGAAAGCTGTTCAGCTCTGGCGACAGTTCTGAGATCAGACACCAGTCTGAAAGAGCTTGACATGAGCAACAATAATCTGCAGGATTCAGGAGTGAAGAAACTCCAGAGCGGATTAGAAAATACAAACTGCACACTGGAGAAACTGAGGTAAGACTGGAAAAGAGAAATGCATGCTGTTTCTGGTCAGATTATAGTTTGTTTCGATTGTAGAATTTAAAGATGTATTTAAGATTATAAAAAACAACATAATTATCGAAATACTGTTGGTAAAATTAAGTTAAATGGAAAAACAATGCTATAAAAATTAAAATTCACTCTTTTAGATGTTGATATTTACAGAACAGAAGTAATATATGATTTCCTTGGTTGGTAAATCATAAAGAAAGCAACTCTACACTTTCAAATGACATTTATGATGCATTATGAGGAGGTAGACTAAGGGCATACTCATACTATGTACAGTTGCCTTAAACCGGGCCAAAGCATGCTTGTCCCCCCCCCCCCGTCTCCCCGACGGCCCGCACTCACATTACATTCGGGCCTGGGCAGGCTTACGTCGTCAAAGATGCGCTGTTCAGTAAGCGATATCGCACAGTGGAGATTTTTTTAGTTATACAGTATCATTTTAGTCATTTGAGATGCGGTGACACGCAGTCAAATATTTTGCAAAACAGATCAGCCACTTTATGACGCTCATAAACAATCATATAGTCATCGTGCTGCAGGAATTAGGAGGTTTGCTGAAGGTGCAGCTGTCGTGCAGTGAAGGGGTTGCGTTTTTAATAATCTACTACAGTTTGCGTTCATTAGACAGTGCGAATGATTGATAAACACATATGAAACAGTCTCGTAAAAGTCACATCTCGTATTCAGTTCTTTGCTCATTCTTGCTTTGCACTCACACTACAAGCGTACCGCACCAAAGCCCAAGTAACACCTCTTCCAACTGGGCCAGGGCCGGCCAAGTGAACTGTGCCTGAGCCCGATTCAGAGCACTCACACTTCTCAAACAATCTGATAAAGTGGCCTGGGCACAGTACGGATAGCATAGTGTGAGTAGGCCCTAAATAAAAAATAACATGCAGACATTTCTCTGGACATTGAGCTTTTCTGTCTACATTTTTCAAGTTCAGTACAATTAGATAATTCACACATAAAATAAAACTAACAAATGCATATATATAATAATTGAAAAATTTGTAATTACAGATGTTTACTCTAATTTTAACTACTCATTCATTCAGCTTCATTTATGCATTCTTATTATAGATTGATTGATTTTTATTATTTTCAGGCTCAGTGAGTGTAATCTAACAGAGAAAAGCTGTTCAGCTCTGGCTTCAGTTCTCAGATCAGACTCAAGTAGTCTGAAGGATCTTGACCTGAGCAATAATAATCTGCAGGATTCAGGAGTGAAGCTGCTCTCTGATGGACTGAAGGACAGTAAACTGGAGAAACTCAGGTGAGATCATGTCTTCTTTTTTAAATGTCTCTGGGCTTTTTGATTGCATTATTGTTGTCATGAATTTTGTTGTTAAAGGAACAGGTCATAAACAGTTTAATTTTATATACTGATATTGTTTCATTTTTATACAAACTGAAATCCCTATTCTAGTCTTTCAGACTGCAGTATCAGTAAAGAAGGTTATAAAGCTCTGGCTTCAGCTCTGAGATCAAACCCTTCACACCTGATAGAGCTGGATCTCAGAGGAAATGATCCTGGACAATCAGGAGTGAAGGAGCTCACTGATTTACTGCAGGATCCACAATGTACACTGAAGACACTGAGGTGACGTATCAAATAATACAAAATGAGTGACATGTATATTCCTACCTAATATAATTTTAGTGATACAATAAGCTTTAATGTGTTGCATCTTAGGTTACTGAAATAATTCAACCAATAAAATGCAGATGAATTATTTATCGTTTAATTATTCATTTAATTATTAATCATTTTTTTCTCTCTAGTACAATAATCTGTACAATCTGTACTTTCAGTTTAAAAAGTGAAATCACAAGTGATTATGAAGTGATGTCTCATCATAATATGATTACAATTGAATTGTGGAAATATTCTTATTACAGGGTGTCCACAGATTCTTATGAAGTCTTTTATCCCATAGTATAAAAATAAGGCATTTCATTTTTTATTTAAGATTCACTTAAATATGTGTTTAGGCCCAATCTTAATTATACCCCTTAGCCCTTTTCCTTACCGGTCCCCTTTATTTTGCGCATTCACGTGAAGGTGTAGGGGTGTCTCAAATCTTTTTAGCTTGAAGGCGTAGGGCTTAGAGAAAGTGCTAGATAGTAGTCATGGGAAGTTCAGATCATTTGACTGACTGGAATCTTTGAGTCTCATTCAATTTGCCAAAATAACATTAAAATGTTACAAGATGCTTCCAAACACATCTACAACTACACCAAACGTTGATCACATTACAAATAAGTCATAACTAGAATGCTACAATACTAAGACAGAGAAAATAATCCTTAATTGTTTACATGGTGTTTTGTCTATGATTAACTCAGATTACCTCGTCTGGCATGTCTTCAAATTTGAGTCATTCGTTCACTTGACATTGACAGTTACATATAACAACCTATGTGTACAGTCTGAGCGGGAAACACCCATGATTAGTTCACCTTTTGAGTCTTTGGGTTTTTGAGTTGTTTGTTCGTCACGTGACAGCATTTAATGAGAGATGACTCAAAATCGAGGACTCGAGAGATGAACTGATTAAATCTTTTTCCGTCTCTAAATGCATATGATTGGCTTCTGTCTTTTTAATGTGATGAACGAATGACTCAACCCGAGGACTACTTGAGAGATTAATGGATCAAATCTTTTTTTGGCACTGACTGCATATGATTGGCTTCTGTTTTTCACGTGATGAACGAATGACACGATTAAGGACTCAAAAAAAAACTAATTTTCTCTTCCACCTGCACAAATAAGCACTACAAGATAGCCTTTGAACTACTAGATAGCCTTTGAAACAAAGATTTTTCAGGACCACACTCAAAACCATGGGGCATTAAAATTTCCCAGAATACACCAGCTACAACGGCAGCATGACTGCACACAAAAGTCAGGAAATGCACAAATCAGTGTTTTGTTTTTTTTGTCATTGTTATGAGTTTTTACAACAAACAAGCACATGTTTTAATACATTCATAACGATGTTCGTGTTTTACCATCATGTTTTTTAATGCTTAAAGAAAAAACGCTAAATTTCGCTATCTATAATCTATAATCATAACTCCTGTACAGCAGTCCCACAACATTCTGACACTCGATGACACTCGAATACCCTGTCAGAAAAGTCTAGTGACTGGAAATGACCTTTTTACAGTATCTGCTATAATGTTAATGTTGTTTTCTTGTGTTTACATAGATGAATATTGCCATGGTGTTAATACACAGTACAATTATGAGCTTATTGCCACAATTATATCATTATGATAACATAATATCGTTGCCTTCAGTAATTTCCTGAAGATAAATACCAAAAAATAACACAACTGGAACCATTACAGCAGTTGCTATCGTCTGATCTCATATAAAGCAAGAGATCGTGATGACATATGATGACTTGTGCGGGTGTTGTAGTGGTGTCCCATTTCTTAGGGGTAATTTTTAAAGCCATTTCACTTCTCTGTTTCAAGGGGAAGAGGTAGAGGTACAAAAATAGAATTGGGATTGGGCCTGAGCAAGGGTCATAAATGGCTATTTTCCCAATTCAAATGAGCAGAGGCTTGGAAATTGTACCTTGGACCTTTGTGTGTGTGACAGCAAAATCACTTTTTACTCAGGTTTTTGAGTCCTGCTGCAGATGAAGTCTGTCAGTTTGTGACTGGAATTGTGGGTAAAAACCCATTACTCCTAAAAGAACTGAATCTGAGTGATCGTGAACTAGGAGACACACAAGTGAATCAACTCTCTGCTCTACTGCAGGACAAACACTGTACACTTAATATACTTGTGTATGTTAAAGAATCTGTTAAAAAAATGGCAGTACATTATTTTATTTTTTCAATTATTTGATTGTGTCAAGACTTATTATTTTAAAATATTTTTAACTGAAGAATGTTTTCTTTGTTTTCTTTCTCTTCAGGCTGAATAATAACAGGATTACAGCAGAAGGTTGTGCTGCTTTGACTTCAGCATTTAATTTAAACCCTTCAAACCTGATAGAGCTGAATCTGAGTGGGAATAATCTAGGAGACTCAGGAGTAGAGAAGATCTGTCCTCTGCTGAAAAATACACAATGCAGATTAGAGAATCTAAAGTTTGTATTTTCATTTATGTAGATTTCTGCATGTAAATATACAATTATATTGATTTATAATGTATTCTGTTTTTTTTTTTTATTTATTAATTTATTCTTTTTGCCAAAATCACAGATACAGAATTCTTAATTAATAACAATGACTGATGTGTATTGTTCATTTTGCTTTTATTTTTTCCTTTGGTTACCATTGCTACATTCAGCTTTAAATATTATTTATGTTACATTTATACATTTAAATGAAGCTGTTATCATTTAAGCATACCATACTTGACAGCATTTGTTATCTCTAGTCTTTCAGACTGCAGTATCAGTGAAGAAGGTTATAAAGCTCTGGCTTCAGCTCTGAGATCAAACCCTTCACACCTGATAGAGCTGGATCTCAGAGGAAATGATCCTGGACAATCTGGAGTGAAGGAGCTCACTGAGTTACTACTGGGTGATTACTGTAAACAAACAACCATCAGGTAACAACTATCTTCAGATAATCCAAAAAAAAAAAAAAGCCCCAGACATGCAGCTAGTACAAGCAGACAAATGGGTCCATGTGGAATTACAATTTCAATTGAAAATAATTCAACTCAGTTGCATAGCTGATTTTAATGACACTTAAACTTAAAATTAGTTGTTTAATTATAATTATTAATTAACATGAGCAATTATGTGATTTAGACAAATTATGCTTTTTTTAATTTCTTGACTTGCATCTTTACATTTTCTCAGCAAAACTGCAAACGATTCTAATCATCATCAATGCCAACCCGGACGCACAGTATAAAGAGGAGGAAAGCTGCAAAAAGCATGAAATTTTAATATGTCTATCTAGTCTATTTTATGTCCTGTTTTATTTAGGTTTTTGAAGAGTCTTGCTGCACAAGAAGCGTGTGACTATCTTACCAAAGTTGTGGGTAAAAATCCATTATTACTGACAGAACTGGATCTGAGTGAAGATAAATTAGGAGATCTGGATGGAGAGAAACTCTTTGCTCTTCTTATGGACTCTCATAGCAAAGTGGAGAGAATCAAGTGAGTGAACACAATTGATGCATCATAACAGAGGTTTGTTGAATGTGTGCTAAATAATAAATAAAGATTTTTGTTTTGCGTTTAGGCTAAACAATTGTAAGCTACTAGACAAAAGCTGTTCAGTTCTAGCTACTGTTCTCTCCTCCAAAACCAACCTGAAAGAGATGAACCTGAACAACAGTCGTCTGCTGGACTCAGGAGTCAGAGAGATCTGTGAGGGACTGAAGAACTCTAAGCTGAAGATTTTAAAGTAAGTACACTTCACCAGCAGCAATACTCAACACAAAAGAATTCAAATAATTACAGTGTTATCTCTAAATAAAAATCTAGTTTCAATAATTTTGATTGTGACAGTAAAGGCAACACAAGGGAGTTCTATTCTAATACTGAATTGGTTTTCATTAGTTGTCGTCAAAATTAAAAGAAATAAACACTTGAAATATATTAGTCTGTGTGGAATGAATGTATACATTATGCAAGTTTCACTTCTTGAATGGAATTAGTGAAATTAATCAACTTTTTCAACATATTCTATTTATGTGACCAGCACCTGAATGTATGTATGATATTATCCCATCATAAAATATGGTGAATCTCTAAACTACATGATTGTAATATCAAAACATAAGTACTTCACATTGACAAAACTGTGCGTCATGTTTAAAAAAAAACAACCACAGCCATTAAACCACTGCAGTAAATTAATTTATCTGATATGAATTAAAGTTCTTACAAAAATAACTATAGCTCTTTCACCATGAGCTGTTTTCAGCACCAAAACTTATCTGCAATTACAAACTGAAATATGGGTTTACCCAAAACACAATCATCACAAGCCATCCATTCATAAAATAAGATGCTATTATTCAGAATATAACCTGAAGCAGCACATTCAATTTCTTTATTAGACTTCGTAGACATAAACATGGGCCTCATTCACCAACTATTCTTACAACAAAGTCTGTTCTTAAACCCCAGCTATGCAGTTTTCACAACGATTCTGACATTTACTGTTTTCTTCTGATATTGAATTTGTTCAGATTTTGTAAAACCAGTTGTATGCATATTTTTAATGATAGTAGTTCCCAATAACTATAGCAATAGTCGACAAAATTATAATATTTGAATGTAAACTATTAATGGTCTTTAAAATATATTTTTAAGTATAAATAATTTATGCATTTGTTTTTGATAATTGCACACTTGGCAATCATGACATTGTTCAGTGATTGATCGCTCTATTTAAGGCCTTTAATTTTCACATGCATCAGGCTTGTTATCAAAATGGCTTCCAAAAAGCATTCGAGACAAATAAAAATGCCATCACTCAAACCCCTTCAGGATGTGGCTTGGGATGCATTCCAGATTAAATTGGAGCGGTCTAAATACATCTGGTTGTTGAAACCACATGTAAATTTTAAGTCCTTCCAAAATGTAAAAAAATAAATAAAAACATGATCATAATGTTATTTGTCATATGACATTTAGATATAACAGCACAAATGCAACCCTCAACTGCTACGCTACAGATGGCAGTTTTTTTTTACACTACAGATGGCAGGATTTTTTTTTTTTATTATTTATTTTTGTGTCCATGAAATGAGTATCAAATGACAGCATTGACAAAAGATATGCATCATACCCCTGTGATTCCCTTCTGAACAGAGAGGAAAAATTATAGAAAAAAATAGCGCTTCTTTCATTTACAAAGGCACAATTTATTGTTTTTGGGAGAGTGGGTTATAGACAAATTAATATAAACCCTTTACAGTTTTAAATGATGGCTTGTGCATATATGTTTCACAAAAATAGATACAGTTCTGAAAAACCTGGAAAAGTCATGGAAATTTTCAGAGCTGGAAAGGTTTTGGAAGTACAAATAAACCCCAAAAGTTTTGGAAAAGTATTGGAAATTTGTTTAACAAATATTGATGTAATTGAATATAATTAAAAAAGATAATATTGGATAGATTTGCAGAATAGTGCAGACTGTCTCTTCCCATGATGTTTTCTGTGTGGGAAGCAACCCATCACTCGCATTAACTATAAATCAAGAAAAATTTTAAGCGTTGTGTCCAGAAACAAACCACAACCAATTCTGTTGATGCTAAAGGCTAATTTGCACTATTCTTATAAAGCTTGTGAAGACACAAACCAACCTTTCTAAAATATGTTCACACAGACAGCAGCTATAGATAGCAGCTATTGCTTTGCATGTAGTGATTGTAGTGATATATATATATATATATATATATATACTACAAGTAGTAGTAATAAGTAGTGCTACTTGTGTGTGTGTGTGTGTGTGTGTGTGTGTGTGTGTGTGTGTGTGTGTGTGTATATATATAGCCTACTTAAGGTCTTCTTATTTTAGAATTTTATGTATCAATATGTTTATTTTGTTACCTATTGAAATCGCTGGCTTTATATCGCTGGTATTTTATGATATCCTGTAATAAATTTAACTTTACTTTTTTTATTATTATTTACCACGTACAGTTGAAGTCAAAATCATTAGCCCTGCTTAAATTTTTATTTTCTTTTATTAATATTTCCCATATGATGTTTAACAGAGCAAGGAAATTTTCACAGTATGTCTGGTAATATTTTTTTCTTCTAAAGAAAGTCTTATTTGTTTTATTTCTGCTAGAATAAAAGCAGTTTTTAATTCTTTAAAATCCATTTTAAGGTCAATATTATTAGCCCCTTTAAGCAATTTTTTTTGATAGTCTACAGCAGTGGTTCTCAAAGTGGGGGTCGGGACCCCCTGAGGGGTCGCGGGACAATGAAGGGGGGGTCGCCTGGTGTTTTCCAAAAATCTATTTATTTTTATTAAGCCATAATAATGCCCATATTTTATTGATAACCTATTCAAGAGAAAAAAAATAGTCGTTTATAGTTACTATATACTATATAGCTACCATAGTAGCTTCTAGTTACTAGTTCAATTGCATTGCGACCCCTGGGGTAATTACATAATAATAAAGACACAGCAATAGCGTCAGATGCAGCCGGTTAAACTTTCTGGCACATTTACAGCACTGACATACAAAAAAAATTTAAACAAACAATAGACTTGGGTCTATTGGTGTGTGTGTGTGCCATTGCATGCAAGGTTTCTGTATTTATAACAACCTCAGAGGATATTGGGGGTCGCGAGTCACTGGCATTGTTATTTTAGGGGTCGCACGCTGAAAAGTTTGGGAACCCCTGGACTACAGAACAAACCATCGTTATACGATAACTTGCCTAATTCTCCTAACCTGCCTAGTTAACCTAATTAACCTAGTTAAACCTTTAAATGTCACTTTAAGCTGTATAGAAGTGTCTTGAAAAATATCTAGTCAAATATTATTTACTGTCATCATGGCAAAGATAAGTAACTGATAAAGATATCAGTTATTAAAAATTAATTATTAAAATGATTTGTGTGTTGAAAAAATCTTCTCTCCATTAAACAGAAATTGGGGAATAAAATAAACAGGAGGGCTAATAATTCAGGGGGGCTAATAATTCTGACTTCAACTGTATACGAAGACATTACATGAAACATTAGGTCATGAATATTTTTCAAAAGTTTTGAAATATACCTGAATACCTGAAAGATGTTTTAATAGTATAGTTTTTTAAGTAGTGCTACTTAAAAAGCAATATCTATAAATATTTTTTTACATCATCTTGCCAAAGTAGGCAAGGCAAGGCAAAATTCTTTTATGGTGCACAATTTTACACAACTGTAGTTGATCCAAAGTGCTTTACAATAAAATAAAATAAAACAATAAAAACTGGTATTAAAAACATTAGAAAATATATATGTAATACCAAAATACAGATAAGAAATAACATGCATGCATTACTTAAAGGCAAGGGAGTAAAAATAAGTCTTTAAATTAGATTCAAAAGCATTCAATGATGGCGAAATCCTTATGTTCAGAGGGAGACTGTTTCAGAGCCTTGGGGCCCCAACACAGAAAGCTTGATCACCTTTTGATTTGCAGCGAGACCGAGGGACAGACAACAGAAACTGGTCATGGGATCTTAATGGTCTACAAGCTGTATAAGGCCTAATACGTTCACTGATATAGACTGGGGCAGAATTGTGCAATGCTTTATGAGTGAAAAGAATTATTTTAAAATCAACTCTAAATTTTAGAGGGAGCCAGTGCAATGAGACAAGGACAGGGGTGATGTATGATCTTATTTCTTAGTTCCTGTTATCAATCTGGCGGCTGCATTGTGGACCAACTATAACCGAGAGAGTGTTGACTGATGTAGACCAATGTCTAGACCGGGCAGTACAACAGCATGTTGAAAAACCCTGTTTATTAATGAGCTGTTTATTATGGCTAAGAGGGAAGGGCAGATTGTATCTAAAACCTCTCTGAATAGACGGCAAGAACAAAAGGTGAGTTTTATCTGAGAAATTATATTAAGTAGCTGAGAAGATGATACTGGCTGAAAATTTGTGAAACTGCTGGACGGAGGGACCAAATTAGAGTGACCTATGTTGGTGGGAAAAAGGTGTAATTTAATATCTTGTATTTTCTGAGCAAAAAAGTCAGAGAACTTTATGCACGTCTCTAGATTGACAACAGGAACCGAGCAAACAGTTGGGGTAAGAACTGAATTTATGGTTATAAAAAGGACATTTGGCTTACTTGCATTTTTAGCAATCAAATTTGAAAAATATTAGATTTAGCCTAACTGACCGAGTCTTGATATGAATTTAAACATCTTTTAAATCTGGTAGGAAACCTGAAGCCCATCCTTTTTCCACCTGCACTCAGCCCTTCTGCACTCTTGCCTGAGAGTACGGGTAGAGGAATTTAACCAGGGCTGAAAAAATTAAACTAACCCTAGACCTCTTACATTTAAGAGGAGCAACTTAATTTGAAGCAAAATGACAAGCAGAGTTAAAAGTTTCAGCAAGTTGTTCAGTGTCTGAACAAAATGGCAAAGAAGCATAAGCGTTTGCAAGAAACTTGGTGTAAGAATTAGAAAACTCAAGAGCAGAATTTGCATGGAAAACACGAGAAAGAGAGACAGGTTGAAAAAGGATGGGCTGATTCAAAAATCATAGGAAAATGGTCAGAAATACCAGCATTAAAAATGTCATGCATATGTACCGAAAACCCATAGGTCAAAACAAGATCTGGAGTATGGCCTTGATTATGAGTGGGGCTGGAAACAGGCTGCACTAAATTTAATGAATCTAACAGACTCATAAAGTAGGCTAAATATTGAGCGTCCTACGGAAAAGAATGGGAGAGCAAATAAAGCTGTGACTAGTTTTTTCTGTTATATTATAAGAAAGACGTTCTTTCTAGGCTAGTTCTATGAAGTTTATTTGCCCTTTATATAAAATAGCAGGTAACATGATAATTAAATATTTTTATGACTAGGATAGCATCTGCATGTATCTCTGAAAAAGACCCATTTGAGTTCAAGTTTCTATGCTGCTATTTATTTTATCACAATAGATGATGCATAATATTCATTGACTCCATCTTTAAACACATGTAAATCTCTATTGTACAGCATGCATTTTAATATGACATTTCATTGAAGTCTGGGTTTTATGCTGTAGCTGGGCTGAAAATCTTCAATATGGCAATATGACAGATAGCTACTTTATTAAGAATTTAGTTTTTTAGGATGTGTAAAAATAATTTAGGTATTATATGAGGTTATATATTCTATAGTGTGGTCTAGTTTCTAGTTGTATGTTGTGACATCAGCTTATTGTGCAGCAATACATTTAATAAACAACATATTAAACTATTTTCAAGCTAATTAATATTTTGTTTTGCAGACTTTTAAATTGCAGTATTACAGAAGAAGGTTATAAAGCTCTGGCGTCAGCTCTGAGATCAAACCCTTCACACCTGAGAGAGCTGGATCTCAGAGGAAATGATCCTGGACAATCAGGAGTGAAGGAGCTCACTGATTTACTGCAGAGTTCGTGGTATACTTGGTATAAAGTGAAGTGTTCAATGAGGTGATTGGTATTAAAAATAATAAAATCCAAATAAACATTTATAAAAGCTTTAAAATGATTAAAAGGACAAAAAAAATTATGTGGTTTGTATTGTAACATTGTTCCCGTCTTCAGGTTTTTGAGTACTGCTGCAGAAGAAGCCTGTGAATTTGTGACCAAAATTGTGGGTGAAAACCCGTTACTCCTGAAAGAACTGAATCTGAGTGATCAAAAACTAGGAGACACACGAGTGAATCAACTTTCTGATCTACTGCAGGATAAACACTGTAAACTCAACAAACTCATGTGAGTATTATGTATATTATCTTGTATTATTTTAGATTAATCTTAAATCAGGTGAATAATAAATATATTTCTTAGTGATCTTTTTTAAGAAATTGTAGATCAAGTTTTTTCCTCTCCTGTTCAATATTTTAGGCTGCATAATTGTGGTCTAACAGAGGAAAGCTGTTCGGCTCTGGCTAGAGTCCTGAGATCAGACACCAGTCTGAAAGAGCTTGACATGAGCAACAATAATCTGCAGGATTCAGGAGTGAAGAAACTCCAGAGTGGATTAGAAAATAAAAACTGCACACTGGAGAAACTCAGGTGAGTTTTAATGAATCAATGTTTGAATTTAATAATTTAATTCTTTCTTTTCTCAAAACTAAAATTATTGGTATGAATTAAAGTAATAATGATTAAAAACAAAAGAAGAAAATCTTCAATCTGGCAGCATGTATAGTTTCCTTTAGTTAAAAGATATGAATATGATATGCAACTTTTTAAAATGATATTAATATGTATGTTTATTTATTTACTTATGTCACAATTTCAAATCACTTTCCTCTAGTCTTTCAGACTGCAGTATCAGTGAAGAAGGTTATAAAGCTCTGGCTTCAGCTCTGAGATCAAACCCTTCACACCTGATAGAGCTGGATCTCAGAGGAAATGATCCTGGACAATCAGGAGTGAAGGAGCTTACTGAGATACTACTGGATCCACACTGTACACTGAAAACACTGACGTAAGATGTGAATAATTGCATGCAGTTTAATTATTAACAGAAATACTGTGTTACTAATGCAATATTCAATTTACTGTTGCATCAGGGTTAAAGATATATCACGATGAAAAAAAACATAAACATATTTATTTATTTCTGCAGGTTATTGAATCCTGCTGCAGCTGACGGCTGTCAGTTTGTGAAAGGAATTGTGGGTAAAAACCCATTACTCCTGAAAGAACTTAATCTGAGTGATCATGAACTAGGAGACACACGAGTGAATCAACTCTCTGCTCTACTGCAGGATAAACACTGTCAGATCAACTCACTCATGTGAGTATCACACATAGGTTAAACTTTTGCATATAAGATACTTTTAACTGGTTTCAATTTAGAACCATTCATGTTGAAAAAATGTTTTTTTAATTAAACTGAAGAATGTTTTCTCTTTGTTTTCTTTTTCTTTGTTCTCTTTCTCTTCAGGCTGAATAATAACAGGATTACAGCAGAAGGATGTGCTGCTTTAACATTAGCATTTAATTTAAACCCTTCAAACCTGATAGAGCTCAGTCTGAGTGGAAATGAACTAGGAGACTCAGGAGTAGTGAAGATCTGTCCTCTGCTGGAAAATACACAGTGCAGATTGAAGAAGCTGGAGTGTGTATTTGTTATTTGTCTAGTTTACAGATTTATGCATGTCAGATTTATCTGATTTTTTTTATTAATATGCATTTTTTTTGTTCTAAATACTGTAAATGCCTGGTTTTCAAACTTAATTTTTGATTAGTAATGTAAATGTGGTGGTAGTGTGTGTTTAAGATTCTGCTTTTTATTTTCATATTTTAGGCTTCGTAAATGTGGTCTAACAGTGGAAAGTTGTTCCGCTCTGTCTACATTCCTGAGATCAGACAGCAGTCTGAAAGAGCTTGACATGAGCAACAATAATCTGCAGGATTCAGGAGTGAAGAAACTCCAGAGCGGATTAGAAAGTACAAACTGCACATTGAAGAAACTCAGGTAAAATTATGTAAAGTGAATGTTTATGAGATTTTTAATTCTTAGAATAAGTTTTTTTTTTCACTTTTAAAGAATTAACTACAATTTAGTAACATCTTTACGTTTAGATACAGGGGGAAATATTATTTGTTCTGTCAATTGTTCAGTTATTCTGTATGGCGGCATTTAATGGCAATAATAATCGAGTGCAGGGGCTGTTCACGCGCACGCTGAACTGATCCACCGCGAGAAAACGGGCGCTCGTGAGCTCGTCATAAACCCTTGCGCGCGCACATCATCATCTGTGTGCACGATGTACGCTCTCGCGAGCGAGGCAATGCCTCACAGCGCGCGCCATCAGTTCTTTCCACTCGCTCGCTGGCTCTTCTCTGCTCGTGTGAAACTTTTTGGAGTTTTGTCAGTCTTGGGGCGGGACTTGGTTTACTTATCTCTAACGCTATTGGTTACTCTCCCTTTCCGTAAGTTAGCCGGGAGTAATAAGTGCTCATTATGACACTTTCTAGGAAATATTGTCTATAGAAGAGTTTAGGTGGTACTTGCTTTTAGGATCTTTCCATATAATGCATATTATATGCGCAGTGCAGCTTTGTATATTATTATAATTGTTAACAATATTAATAATATAGATCAGTGGAAAATGGTGGTTCTAGGATTTCCTTAGGGGAACACACACGCACACACATGAAGTCAGAATTATTTGCCCCCCTTTGAATTTTCTTTTTTTTAATATATATTTCCCAAATCATTTTAAGGTTAATATTATTAGCCCCTTTAAGCAATTTTTTTTTCAATAGTCTACAGAACAAACCATCATTATACAATAACTTGCCTTATTACCCTAACCTTAACCGAATTAACCTAGTTATGCCTTTAAATGTCACTTTAAAGAACACCAATTTTACCCCTTTTTTTAAGATGTAATATTAATATTATGGTTCTTTTGAGTTTGCCAGTTTAGGTTCAGTTCAAAACACAATTCAGATTTTGTTATTATGATGCATTAAAAAGAGTCATTTTGGGGGCGTGTACACAGTTCGCTGTTGCTTCAGGGCGTGTTGCTTCACTTGAAAATTAGTTTCGACTTCCCGCCCAACTTAACAAGGGGGCAGAGCCAAGAGCTCCCCCACTTTGTGCATGGCAACAGGCAAACAGAGAGAAGCAACATGAGTGAGAGGACCAGCATTCAGCTGTACATGGACACAGACAAAGCAGAGAGTACAAAATCATTTGTATCTTTTTATAGTTTTACAGCCAACTGTGTGCTAGTTTAAAGCTCCGAGCTTGTAGCCTACACCGAGACTAATAACCAAGCACACTGAAATAACTTTGACTGAAGGGCGCCATACACCGGATGCGCCACTCAGCGCCGCGACACGGCACACCAGACGCGCACATTTGCATGTTATTTAAAATGAAACTATTCAGATAATGCTCTGTGGCGCGGCAGAAATATGAATAGTGTCCTGAGTCGTGGCTGGGCGCCGTGAACAGCTGCCGACTTGCGGCGTAGTTGTGTGCACCCTGATAGAAGTGTATGTTTAGAATTCTGAAATGCATGGTGGTGCGCGTGGCCGAGGGCGCTTCTGGTGTGCGACCTGCTTAAGGCAAGTTTGTTATTTCCAATGGAGAGACACGCACGTGAGGCAATGCACTCACACTTTCTAGCTGCACCTAGTTAAGATGACACAGAGCTTCTGTGACCGCGGGAAATGCAAACGGCTGAAGTTTAAGGAAGACGCTAGAAAAGTACACATGTATGCAAACCCACCTAAAGTTACAAACACTGGCGGCGAGGAGAGCGATAACGTGGTGAATGTTGATCTTGTGTTGAGCCCAATGAGCCTTACATCTAAAAATAGAGCAAGGGTGTTTCTTTGGTAACATCGCTTTGACTCACACGCTGAAAATGGCGGACGTGAAAACAAACTGAGCATATGGTAATGCGCAGCTGCCAATCAATATTGGTGGGCGGGGGGACCACACTCCTACGTCAAGTTGCGGTCGGTCTCAAAACCGCTCCAATTGGTCCACCGTTTTTATGTTGTTAAATTGAAAGAAAAAGACTGGGTGTGTTTATATCACCCCAATATGACGGTCTATACACTATACCTTTACATATGTCTGTCCAAACAGCTTACAACGTAGATTTTTCACCATAGGTGCCCTTTAAGCTGTATAGAAGTGTCTTAAAAAATATCTAGTAAAATATTATTTACTGTCATCATGGCAAAGATAAAATAAATCAGTTATTAGAAATGAGTTATTAAAACTATTATGATTAGAAATGTGTTGAAAAAATCTCTCAGTTAAACAGAAATTGGGGGGAAAATAAACAGGGGGGCTAATAATTCAGGGAGGCTAATGATTCTGACTTCAGCTGTACATACACATATATATTAGTATATTATATACTTTAGGTTGATATTTTTCAATCTCATTTTCAGTAATAATTGATTAACCCGCTTATAAAGACTTCAAAACTGATTAATCCAATCAGAAATGAAGAATACAGTGACAGACATTTAGATGGGTGTTTATCGCCACCTATTGGAGCAACAATTTAATTCCTACAATCTTCGTTTGGCTCTACTCACTGCATGTATCCATTACATAATTCCACTTCAGAGGCATTCACATACCAGTTTCTATACAACATGACCACATCTTAAAGGTCACATATATAGTGGAATAACAGACTAATGGCAATATATTTACTATAAACCTATGTACAGTATGCACTCCATGCATGTACAGCCTATTTTATTAACTACTGTCCATCCAATTTATTCTGACTTATGTTCTTCATAGATAATGAGCCAAGGCCAATGAGTCTCAGAAAAAATAAAGATTTTTTTAATAAATTTTAACACGTTTGGCTTGAGTTCAGTTTAAATGTAGGTGCTAAACTTCATCAAATTGTTCACATATGTGACAGCTGGAGATATCAAATATTCTATTAGAATACCTAATATTTAATTTGTTTTCAACACAGACATTTAAAAAAATACAAGACAGCACATCTGTAAATAGTACGCACACACACACACACACACACACATTTAAAGTCAGAATTATAAGTCCTGACTCCTGAATTATTAACCCCGTGTATATTTTTTCCCAATTACTGCTTAATAGAGAAATTTTTAACACATGGCATAACTCTCTCTTTTTCTCTCCCCAGTTGTACTTTAATAAAGTTTGTTACAAGAATATATCTCATTATTTTGATATGTCATTATATGACTTCATATAATTGTCACGACAGTCAGAATAGTCATTATTATGAGATTAATTATTACAATAAATATCTCTTTACTAAAAGTCGTCATCTATTATTACTGAGAAAGCAAGACTATTATAGTTTCACATTGACATAATATATATGACATTAAGATATATATTATATATAGATATATATGTTTTTTTATTTGATGGGTAAACTCCATCCAGTCCAATCCCGGCTAACTTCCGGAAAGGGAGAGTAACCAATAGCGTGAGAGATAACAAGTAAACCAAGTCCCGCCCCAAGACGAGCAGAGAAGAGCCAGCGAACGAGAGCGAGAGCGTACATCGTGCGCACAGATGATGATGTGCGCGCGAGGGTTTATGACGAGCTCACGAGCGCCTGTTTTCTCGCGGTGGATCAGTTCAGCGCGCGCGTGAACAGCCCCTGCGCGCGGTTCACTTCTCCTCGCGCGTAAACATTTGCCGCCATAAATCTGAGAATGTTGTTAGTGTTACCAATAGTAAATATAATACACATTAATAATGACTTTGCTAAGATTATAATTAGATTAAATTAATCACACAACTTTCTAACATTTTAAAGCCTCTACAAGTTCATTCAAGTGTAACTCTAGATCAAGGCTCCAAACTGACAGAAAATGTTTATAGTACCCATTACGTAATGATAAAAGCAAGCTGAATGAAGTTAGGATTTCTTTTAATTTTTTAAGATTTAAGAAGTGGAAGTTAGGTCGTTACTTAAACTAGCTATGTGTAACAGCCCTCAGCAATGCTGATTAATGTGTTTGTTTTCCAGCAAAACTACTACATTACAGTGTCTGTGCTTGCACATACAGTACAAACATAAATAATGTAACATCAATTTAAATAAAACTATATTAACTGCAGTCTTAAAATAAATAATAATTAAATGTTTAGTTCACCCAAAAATGACAATTATGTTATTAATTACTCATCCTCATGTTGATTTAAATCATTTCATTCATCTTCTGAACACAAATTAAGATATTTTACTAATTCTGTAATTGGGTCTATATGACCCCAACAACCTAAAGAGTAATTGTAGACTATTATATTCGTTTTACCCATACAAATTATGTATATATATTTTTTTACTTCTATACGTTAGGTGTCGACCATTCCGTAGTGGTGTTTCCTCCATTACTTTTTTATATACACAACCCACTGTGGTACGAGTGCACATCCAACATACTTTTGTTGAAGCATGACAGGTTTAGGCCATCTGCATGCTCTTGATGCCCTCAACTGGACCTTCTAGAAAACCCAGAAAGTTAAAACCCATTAAACCTCTTATCTGCTACGATACAAAGTGTAATTCAATCATTCATTTCTGACTAAATACATATTTGTCCCATAATATTGTCACATAGCATAACATTGCAACATAATATCACAATAATAATATCAATATAACAATATAATATCACACAACATAGCCTAACAATCAATAAACAAACAGATTAGAAAGAGAATATCACCAACCAAAGCACCAAGATTTTTTAACAGATAACTTAGTAAACTTACATATGGACAAAGCCTTTTGCACTCAGTGCTGTGCAAGTTAGTGCGTCTCTGGAGCAAGTTACATCTCTAAAAGTAAACAAACACAACAGTAAAACGACAGCAGTTCACTTTGTAATAACAATTATACACCGTATAAAAAGATATTGTTTTATAACGTTGCTCAGTAACTTTAAACCGCGTTTAGAGTTTATCGATTCGAATTTGCCAATTAAAACAGGTAAAAACACTAATTTAGACTAAAGTTAAACATGTAGCATTAGCTCGAGATTAGCTGCTGTGTCACCGGAACGCAAACAAGACTAAAAAAACAAACTGGAAAGTTTTAAATGCTTCAAAATTCGAAACACTACAACTCAAAAGTCATTTTTAAGATTAACTGTTTGTAAAACAAGATTGGGGGATAAATAAAACATGTAAAACATCAAAAACACGCTTACCTCTGAATTCTTTTGCACTGCAGGTGTCCGTAATTACGATTCCAACTTCACATGAAGCGATGCGCGTGGCCGCGTGCGCCGAGTCCTCCGATGATACCATGGTAACCACCAAAAACGTTGTTGAATATTGGTTGAAGCCATGACGTTAACTCAACATACAGATTCGTGATAAAAACTGTCAACGTTGACTTGTATAAGGATTTCTGTAACGTTTTCAACCATTTATCATTCAACATTGTTTCAACTTTGAAGCAACAACTGACGTTTTTTCAACCTCATTTTAACGTTGAAGCCTGGTCATATGCAGGCAGTTTTTCAACCATTGAACATTAAACGTTGTATCAACATTATTTCAACGTTAAAAATACACCTGACCTTATTTCAACCATATTTCAACGTTGAAGGTCGGTCGTGTGCCGGCTGGGACGTTAATGGTGTGTTTTGGGAGATATGTTGTAATTCCTACCTACTTTACCACAAAACTCCTCAACTTTTGTCCAGCAGAGGGCCATAGATAGCCATTCATCTTTCTTGACGTTGCCTACTGCTCGTTGTAAATTTGCGTATATATGAACATTAGAAAAGAAATGTTTTCATTTTTAGAAACATTATTTTTAAATAGTAGAATATCTTACAGTTTTTGATGCTTTGAATCTGTTTTCTACGGTGGCTGAGAGAGCGTAACGCGCTGCAATTTAAGAAAGCACAAGCAATTAGAAAAAACACCAGCAAATATAGAAACGATCTTCATCAATTTGACAGCACACGTGTTGCAAATTCTCACAACACAAACAACTGAAGAAAAGCGCTGCAAATAGGTCACAACACTTGCAAATATCCACGTAACACAACAGAAATGTTTCAAGGGGACCCAAAACCATGACAGACCCAGCTGAGATATGGATGTGTTATTATGTCATGACTGTTGTTCAGTGAAGTGATTGGTGGTCTTTGAAAGGTGAGCTATTTTTCGTTTATTTTAATATCCTGATTACACAACATAACACATCCATATCTCAGCAGGGTCAGTCATGGTTTTGGGTCCCCTTGAAACATTTCCGTTGTTACATGGACCTTTGCAAGCGTTGTGACCAATTTGCAGTGCGTAATAATGCCACAGAAACACAAGGGGCAGCTGTTTACGTGTGTGTGTGTGTGTGCGTGCGTGCGTGCGTGCGTGAGAATGAGCGTGAGAGAGAGCATGCTCTTTCTCTATTACATTTGTGCTCTAGTTCCAGGTCCTCATTTCTGTTTGAAAAAATTCTTATCTATGCCAGAGTTTTTTTTGACGAGTTAAAAAAAAATATTTTTTTATTTCCATTTCTTATTTCATTTTCAGTGTGGGGTCATATTGATTAAAAATACCAGAAATATATATTTTTTACATACATAATTTTAATTTAATGTGAATGTAGATAGACAATAATGAAAAGTGAAAAAATCTTGTTTCAATAAGATAAAAGGAACCATTTTTTACATGAGGAAAAGTTGATTGGGGTCATTTATACCTCATATAAAATCTGATTAAGGGTTACATTTGAGAGCTCTTTCATTTTCTCATTTAAACTCCAGAAAAATATAAACAAAAACATCCTCAAAACAGACCAAATTTCTTCAGTGGTTCAGTTAAAGTATCATTGTCAGTATTGAGTTTACATTCACTAGCACTGTGTAGTGGATAAAATAAAAAAAGCACAGGGTTAATATGTCAGATGGGACATATGAATGTGGCCCTATACTATACTAAACTGTACAATAATGTACTATTATATACTATACTATGCTACGCTGATATTAATTGTTTAATAAATGTACTGATTTATTTCCTCTAGTCTTTCAGACTGCACTATCAGTGAAGAAGGTTATAAAGCTCTGGCTTCAGCTCTGAGATCAAACCCTTCACACCTGATAGAGCTGGATCTCAGAGGAAATGATCCTGGACAATCAGGAGTGAAGGAGCTTACTGAGATACTACAGGATGCACACTGTACAGTGAAGACACTGAGGTGAGACATGAGGAATCATTTCATGAATAAATTATGCATATGAATTAGTAGGAAAAATACTGCTAATGAATTATTCTGTGCAATTTGTTGTTGCATCTTGAGTTTCAATAATTAAAAAAAATCCTATTTCATGTCTGCAGGTTTTTGAGTCCTGCTGCTGATGAAGGCTGTCAGTTTGTGACTGGAATTGTGGGTAAAAACCCGTTACTCCTGAAAGAACTGAATCTGAGTGAACAGGAACTAGGAGACACACGAGTGAATCAACTCTCTGCTCTACTTCAGGATAAACACTGTAAACTCAACAAACTCATGTGAGTGTTCAGTCTCAATAATCACTGTTTGAATTGTTGGCATCAATCACTGTTTGTAAATTCTTCCTCTCCTGTTCAATATTTTAGGCTTCGTAAATGTGGTCTAACAGTGGAAAGCTGTTCAGCTCTGGCTGCAGTCCTGAGATCAAACAGCAGTCTGAAAGAGCTTGACATGAGCAACAATAATCTGCAGGATTCAGGAGTGAATGAACTTCAGAGCGGATTAGAAAATAAAAAGTGCACCCTGGAGAAACTCAGGTCAGTTTAATGAATATTAAAAAAATGAATATGTGTCATGGCAAAAGCTGTGATTACTTAAGTATTTAGTAGTACCTATGATTTTTTAATAGTTTTACACAGATCTTAAACTTATTTGACATTATCTTTATTGGGTATTCTTTGTAGAATATTTAGGGGGATTTATGAATTAGATCTAATTTATAATAAGGCTGTAACATGGGTTGAAATTAACGCTTTCTAGATGCACTGTATTGGATTTAGTTAGTAGTGTTTTTAGTTATTAGTACAAACTACATGTAGGTGACAGACTCTTTACCTCTTCATATGTACCAGGCACTAGTTTATTAACTAACTTCATACTTTTTGAAAACATGCAATTTTTGCAATTCTACAGTTCTGAGTGTGTTTTGCACAGGTTAGTGGGCTTAACTAACCACTTGTTGGACACACTCTCTCTTCTATTTCCTCCTGGATCCGGAACTGAGACTTGTAGACTTAGTAACTTAAACTTATCATAACATTTATAAACTGCTACTCTCTGATGATTTGAATCTATTCTATTATCTTCCCTTGTAAGTCACCTTTATATATTTTGTTCCTCAATTTTCTCTATCTAGTCTTTCAGACTGCAGTATCAGTGAAGAAGGTTATAAAGCTCTGGCTTCAGTTCTAAGATCAAACCCTTCACACCTGATAGAGCTGGATCTCAGAGGAAATGATCCTGGACAGTCAGGAGTGAAGAGGCTCACTGAGTTACTAAAATCAGACTATACACTGAAAACACTGAGGTGAGACTGAATGAATTAAAACAAAATAAATGATATGCAGGCAATTTATTAATTATTATATTGTTTCACTAATGTAGTCTGGTGCACACATGAAGCATTTCACACATCTATCCATTAAACTTTGCTTTTTATCATTATTCTCTTTGTACTTGAGACTTTGATGAATTCAGCTTCATCTTCTCTCCTGCAGGTTTTTGAGTGGTGATGCAGATGAAGCCTGTAAACATCTGAGTAAAGTTCTGGGTGTAAACCTGTTACTCCTGAGAGAGCTGAATCTGAGTGAACGTGATCTCGGATACTCAGGATTGAAGAAACTTGCTGCTGTACTGAAAGATAAACACTGTAAACTCAACACACTAATGTAAGTTATAATAACTCTTAAATGAATTTGCTACTGGGGTGTGTTATGCTGGATGACATCTGACTTTAACTGTAATTGTGTTTCTTTGAACAGTCTGAATAACAGTAGTATCTCAGAGGAAGATTGTCATGTTCTGGCTGAAGCTTTTAATTCAAACCCATCAAATCTGACAGAGCTGAATTTGAACGGGACTAAACTCACAAACTCAGGACTGAAGAGCTTTACCACTCTGTTTCAAAACCAACAGTGTAGACTGGAAAAGCTGAAGTAAGTGTTTATTCAGCCAGTGTGTAAAACAAAGGCAAACTACTTAGTCAATAAAATATATATTATGTAATTTTCATATTGGAGAACTAAAAATACACATAATTATTTACAGCTATGTTTTATAGCTTATGTCGGTCTCGTTTACAGGTTCAGCTGCATCAGTATTACAGCAGAAGTTTGTGCTGCTTTGACTTCAGCATTTAACTCAAACCCTTCACATCTGATAGAGCTGAATCTGAGTGGAAATGAACTAGGAGACTCAGGAGTAATAGAAATATCCAGTCTACTGAGAAACTCACAGTGCATGCTGAAGATACTCAGGTAAGGTTTCTTAATATAAATATGAAAACGCATTATGTAATATTATTATTGTTCTTTATTATATTTAAAATTGTGATGCTATTTTTTTGGGAAAATGAAAATGATTTTTTTATGGAATTAGTTTTTCATAATTGCTTTATAATTGTTTTTTTACATTCAAAGCTTGTTTATCCTGAATAATTGTTTAATAAAGATTAATTATTTTTAAGATGACCATACTGTCATACAGAGATTCCAATTATTATACAAAGAAAAATGTAAAGAAAAGAAGAAATAGGGAAAAATATAAGCTAAGAATCAGAATCAAATAAAAAGTCCCTAAAGATTGCCACCCCAAAGATTGTTTATTATTAATATGTGAAAGTGTGTCATAGAGAACAACATCAGTGAAAAGACTCTTGTTTTTTTGCTTTTGTTTTCTTAACTATGCTTTTTTTAGGTGTGCTGGGAATACTGAAATTACTAATGACAAAATCTTCATTGAATTTTTTTTATTAAAATAGTAATTATTAATGATTTAGAAGCATTTGTTTCTTTTTATATTCTAGTCTTTCAGACTGCAGTATAAGTGAAGAAGGTTATATGATCTGCAACTGTGCATGTGTGTCAGAGTCCAGATTGAAATCAGCTGTAACAAGTAATCAGAGTCTAAATGTGCGCAAAGCATGATGGAATGTGTAGTCCGGGTGAATTGCTGGAAGGGTATAAAGTGCCCTGTAGTGCAGGGGTTCTCAATGTTTTTCACTTTAGGCCCACTTCTTTCTCTGATAAATTTTTGAAGGCCCACTTGTCTGAGAATCACAGGTCAACAGGGAGATTGCAAAATACCAGCTTCTGCTTTAAACTGGGCTGACTGAGTATCTAGTAATAAATATCAACTATTCAAAAATATTCAGACAAATGTGAAATACAGTAAAGCACTGCTAATCTGTTGAAACGTATCGATCTGATGGCAATTGAGTTTGCAGCTGGATATTATTGGGAGATCGCTAACAGGAACAGTGAACAGCTCATATGCAAGTTTATTTTACATTCTATGGCAGAAACACCATTGAACCTCAATAGATCCTCGCGTATGGGCGCGCATCCATTTTAAAACACTCACAGAATATTAATTTGGACAACTATGCAGATTTATTTAATAATTTAAACTAGTTGCAGACATGATCATGAGGCTGTTTTTTTGCGAGTTTGAAGTAATCAATCAAAGAACAGGAGAAAGTGCTTTACTTTGATCATTTTAATATAGCATATTAATAATAACATCAAAAAATTCTAGTATAATAATGAGAGTAGATTTTAAGCCATCTCGCGGCCCACCTGCAGGATCGCTGAGGCCCACCGGTTCAGAATCCCTGCTCTAGTGTATCTGGTAGGCAACATAGCTAGTGATCATTACAGTAGGGTATTATTTGTTTTTTTATTTGTTTCTTTTTGTATTCTAGTCTGTCAGACTGCAGTATCAGTGAAGAAGGTTATAAAGCTCTGGCTTCAGCTCTGAGATCAAACCCTTCACACCTGATAGAGCTGGATCTCAGAGGAAATGATCCTGGACAATCAGGAGTGAAGGAGCTCACTGAGTTACTACAGGATCCACACTGTACACTGAAGACACTGAGGTGAGACAATGAATCACAAAATCACACAAATGAGAAATAATTCAAAATAATTACAATTAAAGTTAATTATTATCTAACTTTAATACAACAATACATTGTGTAGCTTGTCATATTAATTTTGGGGTAAACAAAAAATGGCACCTGATTTTACCATGTTTAGTTGAACTGACTCTTTCTTGATCTTCTCTTCTCCAGGTGTTTTAGTCCTGCTGTAGATGAAGCCTGTCAGTCTTTGTCTAAAATCCTGGGCAACAATCCCTTGTTCATGAGTAGGATCTGTTTAAGTGGAAATAAGCTTGACTTAACACAAGTTAAGCATGTTTCAGTTCTACTTCAGGAAAAACACTGTCAGATCAAGGAACTTCAGTAAGTAAAAACGTATTTTTACGTTTAAGTTTAAAATGTCCATTTTAGCATTAGCTTTAAGTATTGCACTTTAAAATTTCACTAACTGCTGGGTACTAACATTTAAAATAATTATTTAAAAAAAACAATGGCTTATTGTGTTGATACATGTATTCCTTATTTATTTTAATTTGAAAACATCTGCATTTAATTATAGCTGTAATTCAACCTTCTCTTAACCTACCATGTATCACTGATCCTGTTGCGATGGAGAGACCTGACTACAGGTTGAATCCAAATGCAGTTTTAATAAGAGAATTGCCTGGCAGGCTTGGGTCAATACTGGAGCAGGCAGTCATTTACAGATATTCTAAAGTGTAAACCATAACAGACTAAAGGTTCGAGACAGTAGTGGTGTGACATTGTGCACTGAGGCTTCGAAGCATGTATCAATAAAGCGATACATCTTGCAGTGACGCAGTGTATAAGAGCTTGATTTGTTTTGCAATAATCACGTGATCAGTGACATCTAAAGCTTTATTTTCACTTATACCTACATGACTGCTTCATATTTTGTTTCTAAGACACGATACAATTGAATTGACAGGAGTGTTCTCCAGTGGCCCACAAGGACAATCCTGCTGGCTATCACAACAAAACCTTGCCCTTACTCTGACAACATAAGCCTAAATGAAATACAACATAAGCACAATGTTTACATTGTACAAGAAAAAAAAAAAAAAAAAAAACAAAAAGATCAGAAACAAAAAAAAAAAAAAAAAAAAATATATATATATATATATATATATATATATATATATATATATATATACACACACATTGTGGTGAAAGTTGCCTAAAATAAAGTGAGATCGAAGTTCTATAAAAAATTAACATAACATTTCCTATTGTAAACTCTATAACTATTAACTTTTTAAACCAAAAGAATTTTTGTTCAGTTGTGTAGATGCTTTAACACAGAGTAAATTGCAAATAAATGCAGAAGCATTTAAGACTGAGTGCATTTACATACTCTATCTTAATGCAATTACAATGAGGTTTGAGAAATATTGCGACTAACTTTACTTCATGTAAACATAATTTTGATCTAAATCATCTGATTAAGCTCATAAACGCAGTTAGCATAATCGTATTAACTTGGTTGACGTACACTGATTTTAATTGAAATGTTCATGCGTGTAAAGATTTTTATTGCTATTCTGACCAAAGTGGCCTTGTGCTTGTGAGTACGGAATATCTCCATACATGATATACAGGAATGTGGAATCCGCTTCAGAGCTGTTCGCTGTGTCTCATGCCTGGTTCTCAATGACCTTAATTCATGTGCAATACTCTGGGTATGATGGATTTACAGTATAAATACATCTATTTTTAGCATTTTTTTTGTAAACTTGAACTGATAGACTGTTACGCTGTACTCCTCACAGCTGGTCAGCTTATACAGCACACTGCCATCCTTGTGTATAGGACAGGGGTATAAATATAAAATTCCTGTGGACTCAGTCAGAGATTAACAAGTTCACACTTAATGAATGATATTAAGATCATCCTGAAATGTTCCCTCCATTCTGAATCACTGAACTCTGAATGCACAACTCGCTGCCTCCAGTCTGCCTAGAAGAGTATTACAGCAGAAGGTTGTGCTGCTTTGCACATTTTTATTAAACCTGATAGAGCTGCATCTGAGTGGAAATAAACTAGGTGACTGGAGTTAAAAATATCTGTCATCTGTTAAAAAGAGCTGTAAAAACTGAAGTTTGTATTTTTAAATATTTCTATTTCTACATTCTAATATTTATTTCATTGTAATACCTGTCATGACAAGCTGAAAGTGTCATTACTATTTTCAAATAAACCTCTTTAAGTTTCTTTTTAAATTGGACACAAATGCCTTCCATAGTAGGAACAATTATGCTATGGAAGTCAATGGCTACTAGTTTGTCATTCTTCAAAAAATCTATAGTACAAGTGGAGGGTGAGGGATTTGCTATTAAGCAAATATCTGTAAATATACATTATTGTACAATATTGCCACATTTTACACTTTGCATGGCTATACTTATGATAATCTTATTGTACTTGAAACTATTAGTTTAGTTTTAGTTCATCTTATGACTTAAATAATAAATTCTTGATTTATGCATGCACACTTTATTTATAAATGACAATGCACTGCCTGCAATAACAGCTTCTTTTATTTGCAGACTTTCAGACTGTAGTATCAGTGAAGAAGGTTATAAAACTTTGGCTTCAGCTCTGAGATCAAACCCTTCACGCCTGATAGAGCTGGATCTCAGAGGAAATGATCCTGGACAATCAGGAGTGAAGGAGCTCACTGATTTACTACAGAATTCACACTGTAAACTGAAGACCATCAGGTGATAATAGACTTCAGATATTTCTAAATAAATCACGCAGTGTCTTTAAATTAGGTAGATGTATTTTCTGTGAAACTGAATGTAGGAAAGATGAAATTCCTAAACCGTGGTTTAAAGAATTTAAACTTCATGGTACAAACTTTTTGTAAGACAAAAAAAGAAAAACACAAAAAAAGAAAAACATTAATTATTATACAAATAGAAAAGTAGTAATTAATTATGTTAACTGTTATATATGTTATATATAAAACAAATTGACTTTATAAAGATATACTGTAGATATATTCATTCATTCCTTCATTCATTTTCTTTTCGGCTTAGTCCCGTTATTAATCTAGGGTCCCTACACAGAATAAACCGCCAACTTATCCAGCACATGTTTTACGTAGCAGATGCCCTTCCAGCTGCAACCCATCATTGGGAAACATCCATACACACTCATTCACACACATACACCATGGTCAATTTTAGCTTGCCCAATTCACCTATAGCGCATGTCCTTGGACTGTGGGGGAAACCGGAGCACCCGGAGGAAACCCACGCCAACACGGGGAGAACATGCAAACTTTGGCGATTGTGCTACCCACTGCGCCACCATGTCGCCCTTATATATATATGTGTGTGTATATGTGTATATGTGTGTGTGTGTGTGTATATATATATATATATAGGTACATAGGTTAAATATATAAGGTAACTTATAGATTGTTGAGAAAATGTAGCTGTTTTTTTTTTTGCATGCCATATATTTTATTTTATGGATTTATTCAGGATTATTTAATTTGAAATTCTATTGCCTGTAGGTTTTTGAAAAGTCCTGCTGCACAGGAAGTGTGCGACTATCTTACCAAAGTTCTGAGTATAAGTCCATTATTACTGACAGAACTGGATCTGAGTGAAGATCAATTAGGAGATCTGGATGGAGAGAAACTCTCTGCTCTTCTGATGGACTCTCATAGCAAAGTGGAGAAAATCAAGTGAGTGAAGTTTATACATTAGGATCAGGGGCAGACTGGGACCAAAAATCTGCCATGTCAGTAATGAGTACAGATGAAGATCTTTTTATCTGATGTGTTGAATGTGTGCTGAATAATAAATAATGCTGTTTTTGTCTTTAGGTTGAATAATTGTGAAAAGCTGTCAGAGAAAAGCTCTTCAGTTCTAGCTGCTGTTCTCGCCTCCAAAACCATCCTGAAAGAGATGGACCTGAACAACAGTCGTCTGCTGGACTCAGGAGCTAGAAAGATCTGTGAGGGACTGATGAAATCTGAGCTGAAGATTTTAAAGTGAGTACACTTTACCAGCAGACACACTGAATTCAACAGCCAAATAAAATACCTACCACTAAACCGCTAAAATATTGTTACATCCCAGACTCATACATGTATAACGTAACTTGTATAATAAATTAATAATAGTAAAACAACAGAAGCATAAATAAAAATGAGATTTAAATCAAGATAATAGTAAAAAAAGGCATCTGTCCATTCAGGTTCAGGTTCAGCTTCAGGATGTTAACAAAAGCAGACGCTTATGGATTTCTTAAATACTTACAGTAGTTCTCCAATAAGAACAAGTGGATCTTTAGCTGGTAACCTGTTAGAACAAAGAAAACAACAAACAAAACAAAGACAACCTGACACGTGACATAACCCTTTCTGCATATGACAAGTCCAATAAAACATTATTATTTTTTTTGTATATCTAGGGACTTACTGCAACCTTACTGGTATTAACAAGTCATTACAGCCAATTCCTTGACTCTGTATCATTTATCTTAAAACCCAGCAATCTCCTAGTGCCTAGAAGCATCATGTATAAGACAATAAAATAATAAAATTAACAGAAGAAAAAAAGAGTTGTTAGTGTTGTTAAAGAATTCGTCTTCTCTACAAGGTGGACAAATCAATTTGTCAGCTACCACATTGTCTACACCTTTCATATAACTAATGTCTAAGCATAAGGCTGTAAGAAGAGGAGCCACCTATTCTGTAGGGCATGATAAAAAGTAGGAGGGTTATGGTTTGTAAATACCACTCAGTGCTTCCCAAACACAGACTTTACTCAATTGAAAATCTTCTCTCGTTTACTCATTTTATTCAGTGTGTGCGAGAACTGGCAATACTGTACAAAATGTCATCAGCAGATTTTACCTGTCAGTAGGTGCTCATGGCTCCTATAAAAGTGTCATAATCAATAAAAATATTGTTAAAAATTACTTTATTTTTTGTTTGTTGCATGTAGTTAACCATTTATGTACTGTGGGTAAAAGGTGTTTTCACTTTGGCTACCCCCCCAAGTATATTTCAAACCTGTGTTAAGCACTGCCACTATTGGAGCTGCTCCACCTAACACATAAAGGCCCGTTTCCACTGAGTGGTACGGTACGGGTCGGTACGCTTTTATGGCCGTTTCCACTGTCAAAAGCGTACCGAACCGATCTGTACTGTACCACTTTTTCGGCACCCTTTCGAAAGGGTACCAAAGACGAGAAAGGGTGCCCAAAGGTGGAGCTACACGCGCAGCTGAACGCTGATTGGTTTACAGAGATACGTCATGATCTCATGGAGCTAGCCAGAATTAAAACAATGGAGCCGCCATGTTTTTAAATGCACAGCCGAGACAACTATATGCATATAATAACGATACATGGATGACCCGGGCTCAAAACAAACCTTGTCGTTGTCTTGATGAACAGCCACAAAGCCAAGAATCTGCCGTGTCCTGTTGTTGTTTTACGAGGCAGTCTAAAAGTGCGAGCGGTTTTTCGCTTTCTCCAGGGAGCCCGCGTTCGCGTCTAAATTTGATATAACAAACTTCTTGAACTGATAATAATAACGTGCGTGTGTGATTAATGAAGCGTCTTCGACATCTGATCCATTCAGAAAGAAAACGACAAACGCGAGAGTGAAGCGCGGAAAAAAAGGAGAAGCCCGACAGGATTACAAGGATTCCCGAACTCAAATAAGGACTTAATGTATGCTGTGTGTAGATTTCTGTAATTGGTAACATATCGGAGACTGTAAGGGTCTGTATGTGTTCATATATGTTGCATTTATTTATTTATTTTATATAATTGCAGACGTTACAGTAGGCTGTCACACTGTCATTGATCTGCAGTTATAATCAAATCATGTTTATAGAAATGTTAGTAATAATCATTTATAAACAAGTATTAATATGTTTAAAGCATCTGTTTTGTTAGAAGAGCTTCTCATTTAATGTGAACGAACTGTACAGCTTTACTGTAGACATATTCCAGCGAGAATGACGTCGACTGAAACTCTCTGTAGTACACCACGCCCACCAAAAGGGTACCCTTTGTAATGGAAACGCAAGCTTGATAAAGGTGACCCGTACCGACCTGAACCGTACCGTACTGTACCACTCAGTGGAAACGAGCCATAAATGTCACAATAACCAAATCAAAACCTAAAGTCTCTTATTAAATAGTAGAGTGAACTACCAAAGTTAAACTACCAAAGTTAAACTTAATTGAAAAATAACTGACATGGCAATCAATACTGCACTCATCAGTCTACAACAGAACACATCCCACACCATCCTGACTGGCATCTACTTGCTTTAATGTGAAGTTTGTATGGCTAATCTATTTAAGAAAGCTGTCATAACAGAAAATTATTTGATCAACTTCTTATTTAAATCACATTCTCAAGAGCTACAGTACAAAAAGAAGAGAAATTTAGGCAAAAATATCTTGTCACCCCCCCCCCCCCAAAAAAAAGTCATCAATCTACTCTTAGGCCCCGTTTACACTAATACGTTTTAGTTTTAAAACGCATAAGTTTTGCTACTGTTATGCCATCCGTCCACACTACGCCGGAGTTTTCGAGCCCCGAAAACAGAGCGTTTTGGAAACGCTGGACAGGCCGTTTTCATTCTAAAACGCTGCTGCTCCGTCTCAGTGTAGATGGGGGAAAACGGAGACATCTGAAAACGGAGGCTGGGCTGCAGACATTCGCCTATCTGATTGGGGCTTTTCCTCAATATTAAGTAGCCCTCACACAGGTCAGTGACAGTCCTGCATCCTCTCCTTGTAAGTTCAGACTTTGCAAGTTTGATATGGAAAACAAACTCCCGAGTGTGTACATGGTACTTTAAAAAGTATTTCACATCACCCTGGCTATGCTGTTTCACTTTCTTAACAATAAAATGAAAACATGACATAAGGAACTGCCTATTTTTATTTTGATATTAGCAACTTAACAGACATCAAAAAATGTTGAGGCGTCGTGTAGTTGCATAATATAAGCGTCATCTTCATGCATATTTATAACAAAAAAAAGCCTATACCATTACTGCCTCCTTTCATTTTCATTGAAAATACGAAACATACCCTCTCTTTCATTGAATATCAGTTTTAATAAATAATAAAGGCCAATATAAAAGTATAATGCACATTAAGTTTATACAATAGAGAAAATAAAGGCAAGCAATCAGTCAGATGTGGTGTCTGCGGTTACATTAATTAGGATATTAACCTAACTTATCTGCGCTCAGCCAAAACATGTTACCTGAGAACAAGTAATAGATTCAAAAGACCAAAGACAGGGAATATGTCGTTAGATATAGACAGCAAGATGAATTAAATATCACATTTAACAAATATAGTGAGATTAGATCCAGCGGGAGATCCGTGATAAACAGTCCGACATGCACAGCTCTCATGAGTATGTGCTCAACGCACGCTGCAGCGCATGCCAGAAAGTGTGTGTATGGTCACGTCTTTACCGTTTTAGTGTAGAAAGAGAGCTGTTCAGAAAAGCTAGGTGAAACGCTAGTGTGGACGCGAATCGTTTTCATTCTAAAATGCCGTTTTAAAACTAAAACGTACTAGTGTAAATGGGGCCTTAGTGTGAAGAGTCAGTAAGTCACACCTCTCCCATTCAAACTACCTTTCCCCAATAGATCAACAGGTTTGGCAACAGACATTTGATCAGCTCACAGATACAACCAAGAAGTTGATCCATTCTGTGACAACAATAGACAAGTTTCCATCATTTTTTTCCTATTTTTATTGACAAAAAGCGAATGTGTAAGGAAAAAGCATTTATCATATTTTCCATCTGCAACCTGTTTCCATCTAACTAGTGTTTTACAGATAAACTGATGTGCGTGATGATATCATAACTGATAAAAGGGAAGTTACTGTATCACATAGGTTTCAGTTTGCTCTTGAGCTTTTTCCATATATAATTTTGTTTAAATAGCAAAATACTCCCAACCCCATGGGTCTAATTCTGTGGAGCATCTTGTGCCACAGATTTATGGTAAACTGGATGGGACTCACATGTCCCAACAGAAGGCTTCTGAATGTTGCTCTTTTCCAGTCACTATCTGGGTTTTTGACTTATCAGTTTGGGTGAATGCAAACAATTATGTCAAGCATCCAGCATTCAATGCTGCTTGCAGCTTTAATTTAAATAGGGATTACATTTTCTGCAAAAGATCTTTGATATGTATTGGCTAATAAAGCTAGAATTGCAATTAAGGTAAATTGCTAATACATGTTTGTAAAACTCAAATTAAAAATTCAATAATTATCACTAATCAATATCAAAACTAAGAAAACCAAAATCATATATGTAAAAGTAAATAGTTTCACCAACTTAGTTGCAATTCCAAACCCTATTAGTAAGTGTGTAATATTTATGAGATTTTATATTAAAAAACTGTCATTTCTCAAACAATCAAGCATTTCAGAGCACAGTGGTATTGTTTTTTTGTTTTGTTTTTCCTCTAGTCTTTCAGACTGCAGTATCAGTGAAGAAGGTTATAAAGCTCTGGTTTCAGCTCTGAGATCAAACCCTTCACACCTGATAGAGCTGGATCTTAGAGGAAATGATCCTGGACAATCAGGAGTGAAGGAGCTCACTGAGTTACTACAGGATCCACACTGTACACTGAAAACACTGAGGTGGGTGTCTTTAAGTGCAGTTGTTTAAAAGCCCCTGTCTCAGCAGGGTGTTTTCACACCTCTAGTTAAAAAAAAGTCAGGAAAGTGGGCCTGTCCAGCTCTGGGAGTGTCGTGGGAGGGAAAGAGGGACGGGCTCGCAAAGAAGAGAGTTTCCATTTGGGCATGCGCTGATTTCACAGGCAAAACTAACACAGACATAAGGGAAAAAGACAGTGACTGTGTTTACACGGACATCAGTAATTGAATTATTTGTCAAATTATTGTGTCGACTTTACCTGCAGTTTGGCACTTTAACTTTTTATTCAGGAATATTTCCTGCATGTTGCCTGTGACAAACAAGATATTGAAAGTGAGGAACTGCTGGAAAAGTGGATTTTTAATTATATTTTTTCATCCTGCACAACGGGAATAGTTTGTTAACATGTTTACACTCGGAGAGCAGCATTTGCAGCGGATCATTCGTTCTATAATATTGTACTATAATATTGCAGTGATATTAATGTACTGTAAACTGAGCAACTTAATCATTTTGACTGAGGTATGTCTTTAAAAACTGAAAGAGCACTGCTGACGATACAAACTAACTTTGCCATCTGGGTTAAACAAAGGGCACTGCACTGCACACACACTTAACAAATGTGTAGACATACAATCACACTGGAGCAGTGTCTTTTTTAAAAGGAGACGAGCGGCAAATCCGAATTTCACCATTTCTAGATGTGAAAAGCTCTCGG
The DNA here is from genome assembly GCA_903798205.1 of Danio tinwini. Taxonomy (NCBI): domain Eukaryota; kingdom Metazoa; phylum Chordata; class Actinopteri; order Cypriniformes; family Danionidae; genus Danio; species Danio tinwini. The sequence continues at coordinate 8,692,466 of CAIGQZ010032594.1, forward strand.
GTAAAAAAAATGTTCCTTACAAACTCATTTCTGTCGCGTGTTGCGTGCAGTATAATCCACACGTGATTCCAGCAGCTCTCTCATAGCGGGAAAATGAAAACAAAACCTTCTTTGCAGCACAATAATAAACACAGCGCAATAATAAATGCAACACAGACGACCGTGTCTCCAAATTCTTGTTCTTTCACTTGTTTTGGCAACACAACGTGGCGTCTCTCTGTCGTCTGAACACTGTAACAGGTAAGACAGTCTCCGAAGTTATAATGCATATTAATGAAGTTGCGCCGCATACACAATAGAGCGCGCTGATTGGTTTGAACCAAGTCTTTCTCATGAATTAATGCAGCACCCTCAGATACGTCATGTTGTACTCGCAGGTACAGACAGCCACTCTCCACTCTGGATTTACACGCAAGTATCTCATCGCCGTGACGCAGCTTCAAAAATTCGTTTAAAACCGGAAGAACGAATTTGCTCAAAATAACGCAAAAACAACCAATTTTCACTTTTTAGTGCAATACATGTGTCCTAATAGTGTTTATAGCAGCGTGGGACACATACATGACTTTCAACAGCTCAAAAAATGTGTTTGATGTTTCGTGACCCTTTAAGGGTTTTTGCTGAAAAAAAAAAGTTAAATCTTTTTTCTCATTGGGTATATCTGCAATATAAATTTCTGAAATGTTAATGTATCTTTCCTGTTTTTAGGTTGTTACAAAATCCTGCTGCAGATGAAGCATTTCAGTTTGTGACTAGATTTCTGGGTAAAAACCTGTTACTCCTGAATGAACTGAATCTAAGTGATAGTAAACTAGGAGACACACAAGTGAATCAACTCTCTGCTCTACTGCAAGATGAACACTGTAAACTTAACAAAGTCACGTGAGTGTTGTTTATTTATCACTGCACATTTAAATTATCTTAAAGACAAGAGGAGAAATGTATGGTGATCAAAACACACTAATTTTCAGTATTGCAGAATGTTGACATCAGGTGCTTTAGACTGAAATTCTCCTGTTCAATATTTTAGGCTGCGTAAATGTGGTCTAACAGAGGAAAGCTGTTCAGCTCTGGCTACAGTCCTGAGATCAGACAGCAGTCTGAAAGAGCTTGACATGAGCAACAATAATCTGCAAGATTCAGGAGTGAAGAAACTCAAGAGCGGAATAGAAAATACAAACTGCACACTGGAGAAACTGAGGTGAATTTAATGAATCAATGTTTGATTGTTTCTGAATTAAAAAAAAATTCTATGAATCACATAGTACATTTTGACTATTATAAAAATTTTCTTCTAGTCTTTCAGACTGCAGTATCAATGAAGAAGGTTATAAAGCTCTGGCTTCAGCTCTGAGATCAAACCCTTCACACCTGATAGAGCTGGATCTCAGAGGAAATGATCCTGGACAATCAGGAGTGAAGGAGCTCGATGATTTACTGCAGGATCAAGATTATGCTCTGAAAACATTGAGGTGAGACATGAGGAAATACAAAATGAATGACATGTAGACCAAATAGTCCTACCTATGATCAATTCAGTGATACAATATTTTTTCCATCTTAGTGTACTGTGGTGTTGGTGAAAGATCACTACCTTGAAATGATAAGGTTTTATGCGTCTCTGAGCAGTTTTTAAGATGTAAAGCTCTAAAGTTTAGCACTCCATATAACAAAAGGATATGGTTAGCAAGTTTCTTTATTACATAAAGAATGATAGAAAAACAACTTTATTTATTTATTTATTGTTGTTATTATTATTTTCCCAAATATCTTTCAAGTGATATTTAGTGGAGCAAGGACATTTTCACTGTAGAAGAAAGTCTTATTTGTTTAATTTTGGATAGAATAAAAGCAGTTTAAAAAAATTTAAAACCAATTTATTAAGCAATATTTTTTTTGATTGTCTACAAAACAAACCACTGTTATACAATGACTTGCCTAATTAACCTAATTAACCTAGTTAAGCCTTTAAATGTCACTTTAAGCTGAATACTAGTGTCTTGAAAAATATCCAGTAAAATATTATGAGCTGTTATCATGGCAAAAATATATATAAAAAATCAGTTATTAATACTATTATGTTTAGAAATGTGTTGATAAAATCTTCTCTTTGTTAAACAGAAATTGGGAGATAGAAGATAGATAGATAGAATGTTTTTGTTTTCTAAATAAAAAATGTACACAACATTTTTAAAAGGCACATAATATAAATAAGTTGTCATAAGAATATGTTCAACTCAACTTTTTACAGAAATTACAGACTGAACCATAAAAATTTTAAGGTGAGGCAAAAAAATCACTGTATTTGTTTGTTATACACTACATTTGAGTTTTAATAGACTTTGTAGATCACTAGATGTGCTAATAACAGTAGTTTGGTATTAACATTTTCTGAAAAAGCTGAAGTTTAATTTCCAGTCCAGATTCAGAACACTGAAAAAACTGTCATAATTGTACTCAAAATGTAGATCCAGTGATGTTTTTCACTTTTCTGCTTGTTTAAAACATTCTTAAAATCTGGGGGAAGGGGGTAAGTTTACTTTATTTAAGTAAAATTGCTAACTGTAACTAGAGAATGTCTTATCAAGAATTCTGAACTGTGCTTCAAACTTGTAGGTTTTTGAGTCCTGCTGCTGATGAATTCTGTCAGTTTGTGACTGGAGTTGTGGGTAAAAACCCGTTACTCATGAAAGAACTGAATCTGAGTGGTAATGAACTAGGAGACACACGAGTAAATCAACTCTCTGCTCTACTTCAGGATAAACACTGTACACTCAACACACTCATGTGAGTATCTAATCTTTTATGATGAGGAAGGACATAGTTTTTTACTGTATATATATATATATATATATATATATATATATATATATATATATATGTATGTATGTGTATATGTATGTATGTATGTATGTACGTACGTACGTACGTACGTACGTACACACACACACACACACACACACACACACACACACACACACACACACTCACTCACTCACTCACTCACTCACCGGCCACTTTGTCAACTGCTCGTTGACAAATTTTCTTCTAATCAGCCAATCACATGGAAGCAACTCAATGCATTTAGGCATGCAGACATGGTCAAGACGATCTGCTGTAGTTCAAACCGAGCATCAGATTGGGGGAAGAAAGGTGATTTAAGTGACTGAACGTGGCATGGTTGTTGGTGCCAGACAAGCTGGTCTGAGTATTTCAGAAACTGCTGATCTACTGGGATTTTCACGCACAACCATCTCCAGGGTTTACAGAGAATGGTCTGGAAAAAGAGAAAATATGCAGTGAGCGGCATCTGTGTGCGCAAATGCCTTGTTGATGCCAGAGGTCAGAGGAGAATAGCCAGACTAGTTCCAGCTGATAGAAAAGCAACAGTAACTCAAATAATCAAACTGAGGCTACAATTCACACAGGCTCACCAAAATTGGACAATAGAAGATTGGAAAAACGTTGCCTGGTCTGATGAGTCTTGATTTCTGCTGTGACATTCAGATGGTAGGGTCAGAATTTGGCATCAACAACATAAAAGCATGGATCTATCCTGCCTCAACGGTTTAGGCTGGTGGTGGTGTAATGGTGTTGAGGATATTTTATTGGCACAATTTGGGCCCATTAATACCAATTGAGCATTGTGTCGACACCACAGCCTACCTGAGAATTGATGCTGACCCATGTCCATGACCACAGTGTACCTATCTTCTGATGGCTACTTCCAGCAGGATAACACTCCATGTCATCAAGCTTGAATCATCCCAGACTGGTTTCTTGAACATTACAATAAGTTCACTGTACTCAAATAGCTTCCACAGTCACCAGATCTCAATCCAATAGAGCACCTTTGGGATGTAGTGGAACGGGAGATTTGCATCATGGATGTGTAGATGACAAACCTGCAGCAACTGCGTGATGCTATCAGGTCAATATGGACTCTACAGTTCACAACACAGAACGTTTTCAGTTATATGTGTTTTTAAGGCTTGTGATGGTAAGCCATTTGTGCACAAGTGATTATAATGGTGGTATCTTAAAAATGTATGTTTTTATAATTATTTACAGAATCACTTTACAGTGCTATTTTACATTTTATCATAAAGTTCCTGTGTCCAAATACTCAGAGATCTACAAAATGTTTCTATAACAGATCTATAAAACATTGTTTATTTCATTTCTATCTCTGACCTGTAACTAATAAGCATCACATATTATAACAGCATTTATTGATGTTCATTAAAGGGATAGTTCACCAAAAACTGTTACTTTACTTACCCTAAAGCCTCGATTGTAGGTACCTTTTATTTAAGAGAAGTTTTTACAGAATCTGTGGACTTTGGTGATTGCATGTCAGCAGCTACTAACACTTTAACGCACCAGAAATTTCTGAAACCTTAGTTGATTATCAGAGGTACAGTTTGAGTCATTGTCTTTTCTCTTTGTTTCTTCAGGCTAAATAGATGCAATTGTACAAAGGAACAGTGTGTGATCCTGATTTCAGCTCTGAACTCAAACCCATCACACCTGAGACAACTGAACCTCAGTGGGAATAAACTAGGAGACTCTGGATTTCAAAACCTTGGCTCTCTACTGATGAACCAACAATGCAAGCTGGAGAAACTAATGTTAGTATCATTATACTGTACAGCTGTTACTGTAAGATTGAATTTGTATACAATTATATATTTCTTTCCAGAAAAACAGGGCCAATTAACATTTTTTGGCAATATTAATTTCTTTGACAAAACATTTTTAGTCGTATTTTTCATCAACCTTTTTTATAACTAATTCTAACATAACTACATGAAAAACAGTTATGATCGATGAACACTGATGAAAATATATTGACATTTCCGTCAAGAAATTAAATGTTAGAGAGGAACAGTTTGTGAAAAGAAGTCAGAATGAATCTCCTGTGTTTCAGTATATTGTGGTGTACACATCTGAACTGTAATGTTTCCTGTACCGATCTCCCTGTTGATTGTAAGCTATCATGTGTGTCTCAAAAATGTCAGTGTGTTGTAGATAAATCCAACATGAGATCTTTGAATTGTGTCTCTCAATAAACTCACATGACCACTAAAGACCATCCATCATTGCACTGAAAGTGGTCTACTTTCACTTTACTGACCGTTTTAGTAGTTTGTTAATAGTAATTATAAATGATGAAAATCATTGGACAATGAGCTAAACATTGCTATACTCATTCTGCACAAATGACTGTAATCTGGCCCCAACACACTGTATGCTCTACTTTTACTTTCAGTTTAGCTGATCACACTCACAATTATGGTCTGAGAAATCCTCTTGCTGTTAGCGAAATATATAAAAAAAAAATAGAAAACATATCTACTGTAGCTTAAAAAATGTTGCTTTAATGGATCTAAACTATTGTCCTCTCTGTGTTTGTCTTTAGTTTGTCTGATTGCAGTGTTGAAGAGAAGCAGTGTGTAATCCTGACTTCAGCTCTGAAATCAAACCCATTACACCTGAGAGAACTGGACCTCAGTTGGAATAATCTAAATCACAGAAGAGTAAAACACTTTCATGGTGTGCTGAAAGATTCACGCTGTAAACTGGAGCGACTGAGGTGAGAAACATTCACAGTTAAGAAAATGGCCTCTTGGAAGTGGATGAAACAGAATTAAGTTTATCTTAAATCTCCCAATTCAGGTTAAGACACTGTAGTATACAAGTCAATGATTGTGCTGAACTGACTTCATCTCTGAAATCAAACCCATCAAACCTGACAGAACTGGACCTCAGTGGAAATAAACTAGAAAATTCTGGAGCTGATGGACTTGGCCGTCTACTGAGCAGTGTGAATTGCAAGCTGGAGAAACTACAGTTAGTAGTAATATACTGCACTGCAGTACTGTATGGTTGAATTTTACTGTTATTTTTTTTTAAGTTAAACTTATGTTACATTTATAACACTACACCTTCTGGCATTTTTGCATTTAAAGAAAAATTCAAATGTACTTGAACCAATATTTTAGTATGTAATCATAACATTTCATAATGATATCTAACAGATTTTCTGAAAAAAAAATAGACAAATGTAAAAACAGATAGAAAACCTATAGATTATTCTGACAGAATTATGGTTTCTACAACATTTATGGTAGTGAAGACTAAACAGGGTCAATAGTTCATGTTTTGGACATAAGCTTATGAAGTCAGCAACAGAAGATTGCCTCAAGTATTTTTTAAATTGATAATTTTTCATATACATTTTCAAAGTCTGTCAAAAACAAGTTTCAAAGGGTATTACAAAAAAGCAAGAAAAGGTCCATTGCTTTAAAAATCTGTATGAAAATAAAAGACCACAAAAACTACATTGCCATTACACAAGCCTTTTCAATCAGTTCTGTGCTGATTTGTAACTATTTTTAATGTACACTCTTAATAGTGTAATCTATAATCAAATCCTGGCTATGAATTGCTTCATGGTTTATGGTATAAGTTCCAACTTTTTCCGCTCTATGTGTTTGACATTTACAAATAATAAATTAATTCATACATGAGTTTAAGATAAATCTGATGTCATTGTCTTTTCTCTTTCTGTCTTCAGTCTGTGTGAATGCCATATTACAGAGAAACAGTTGCACATCCTGATCGTATCGATTTGTATGAACCCCTCACACCTGAGAGAACTAGATCTCAGTAAGAATTCAATAAAAAAAAAAGGAGTGGACATGATGTGTGACTTGTTGAATGACCCACACTGTAAACTCGAGAAGTTAAGGTGAGAAGCACGCAAGAAAATGCTTAAAACAGCATTGCAATTTAAATTTCAACGTTGCAATTTAAATTTAAAGAAATTAATCACCATCTCACAAAGACTTTACAATGTATTTGTGGAAAATAATACTTTTTATGCCAACAAGTGTAGTTCTTTTATGTATTTTTGTTTGTCTTTTTATGTTTTTAAGTCTTTAAATCAAAACTGACTCCTTTTACTAGAATATTCATCTGTGTTTGTTTTATTTTACTAAATCTTTTGAATGAATAGTCAGGAGATAGATATAAAAAACAGCATGGATTGCATTGTAATCTACTAATAAATACATTGTTCTGCTTATTTATTATTTCTACTTTTGGTATAGATGAGGCAGTTTTTTTTTTTTTGGTCTGACCAATTAATACACCCCAAAACATGACAATAATTGATAATTTTCAGCAGCAATAGTATCCTTGATATGAGTTTCTGTTGGTTCAGTGGCATAGTTTACATTCTGCTCTCCAATATGGCTGACTGATAATGCGTTATGAAACCTGTATGGCGAACTTCTGTGGTGCTCAGTGGTTTAAGCTTCCAAACTGCAGCTTCCAAGAACATGTCCAACCTACAAAACAATCATTGAATTCCTTAAAAAAAAATAGCGTAATGAATTCATTATTTGTAAAGCATTAACTCTACATTAATAGACATTAGTAAGCAGTTTATAAATACATCTACAAATGTTGCTTTCTTGACTTTCTTGAAGCGCATGTATAATGTGCTTAATGATTGTTTTCATACTTTATAATTAATGCTATATTATTAAATTAATAATAATTTAATATTATTATGTTAATATTATAGTGTTACCTTAACATCTACTACAAAAGCTTGCATCCCAAAACAAGCTTTTTTGTTTAAAAAGTACATAGTTTTTTTTCTTCATTATTATTTCTTCTTTGTGAAATGCATGTCAAAAACAAAACATAGCACAGTCTGCTTTGTTCATGGGTTGTGTCAAAGAAACCTCTTTTTCATTCTGACTGTCTGAAAATGACACAAGTAATGGTTTATTATAGCAGACCTTCGTAGTTTATGTAACTAATAGAAAGCTCTGTGAATTTCTTTACCAACAGAAATCTATCAGATGAAATTCCTCATCACATTATGGCTGAACATTATTGCTTTGAAAATGCAAATTTACCTGCACCCTCAGGGTCAATATGGATATTGAATTTGTCTGTGTCTGTCTCTGTCTAGATTAAATGACTGTGGCATTACAAATGTTGCACCCTTAACTCAGTCATTGACCAAAAACAAAGGATTAAAGTTCTTAAAAGAGCTTGAGCTAAGCAAAAATAAAATAGGACACTCCAAAAAGGAGCTCAGTGACCTGCTGCGAGACTCAAACTGTAAACTGAGGTGAGTAAATATGCATTCAACATCCATCTCCAAAAGTAGAACTGAAGTGGGGTTCATTACAAGACAATTAGTTAAAACAAAACAGTTGCAAAGTGCACCTGAATTCTTTGGGCTCCAAGTTAATGATGGTCAGTTTTGTGAATGAATATTTCTTAAATAGTATGCAAAGTAATGTCTTGCTTTGGTATTGTGAGCCCAGGGTTGTGTATTATCACACGCTTCTGCTTTATGCTTACTAACAAACAGTAAATAGTAAACAGCTTGTTCCACTAAACATAATTGTCTGTTGAATTTTTCTTTACAGGCTTGAAGAAGAAGGTTGGATTAATGCTAGAGTTCAAGCTGGTGTAAACTTGGTTACTGGATTTTTTAGAAACCAGTCAGAAGCTCAGAAAGCTTTAGATTTTGCAAGAGATGAAAGGTTATCATCAGATGAGGACGCCTCTTAAGGTTCTCAATATAGTACTGTTCTAAATCTGTGTGTGTGTGTGTGTGTGTGTGTGTGTGTGTGCGTGTGTGTGTGCGTGTGCGTGATGGTTAGTTTTGTGAGATATTGTTAAACAGCAAATAATGCATACTCAAGATGTATTACTATTAAGAAGAGATTTCTAATGCATACAGATGGAAGATGATTATGGGATATTTATTGTTGGTTTGTATTCACACAATGGTATTTTAATTTTTTACAGGAGAGACTGAACAGTCAGAGAAGGCTAATGAGCTCTCAAATCAGGTGGATTAGTTGGAAGTGCAGTATAACAACTGCATCATGATGTTGGGATTCAACTCATTCAATTCAATTCATCTTTATTTCTATAGCGCTTATACAATGTAGATTGTGTCAAAGCAGCTTCACATGGAAGTTTATAATGAATTGAAACAGTGTCAGTTCAGTTTTCAGTGTTTAAGTTCAGTTCAGTTTAGCTCAGGTCAGTGTGGGTTAATGGGTCACATCTGCTCTGTACTGCCCGCTAACACTGACCCTCTGCAATTTG
>CAIGQZ010032594.1:8718548-8735003 GCA_903798205.1 Danio tinwini
GTGTGTGTGTGTGTGTGTGTGTGTGTGTGTGTGTGTGTGTGTGTGTGAGTGAGTGTGTGTGTGTGTGTGCTCGCATCACTCTGAGTGAACAGATGGTTCGCCCCTCTGATGCTAAAGTCATTCATTTACCCAGAATGCCACAGTGCTGTAGACAGAACACTTCATAAATGATGATCAATACAAGCTTATAACAACACATTTAGTTGTGTTATTTCTCAACATATCACAGTAATGTTATGCTTTAACATAAATTAATTTCTAGTAATAACTAATGATAAAGAGCTGTTGATCTGGCAACATTCAGATAGGAACAAAAAAAAAATCACCTAATCTGTGAGCACTTGGCTAGATCTTAATTTAAATAAGTAGATGAATATTAGTTGCACTTCTTTTGAGCACAGCTTCTTTATAATGAGTAGCTTGATGTGTTCCTTATTTGTAGGTTGCTTTGAATAAAAAAAGTGTGCTAAAATGCATTTTCCACGCAATAATGACGATTGAATTGTAAACTGTCTCTTTAATGTGATCTGAGATTAAGAAGTACTCCAGAAATACTCTTTGTGTGTCTGCCATGTGTTCTGAAGCATCCTGACCTTAAACTAATGCTGCTGACCCCCTAACACTTGACCTCTGACCTCGACTTTCATCAGTCTGTGTGTGAGGATTGTGTGATTGTGTCTTGATTGACATACAGAACTATCTTTTTCTCTCAGAGTTTGCTTTTATGCATTTAAGCTTTTCTTTTCTCATGATTCCTTACATTTCTATAATGTACTGCATTTTGGAGTGGTCTGAAGTAGCTTAATGATAATCAAAATAAATGACAACTGACTATATACAGGGAGTGCAGAATTATTAGGCAAGTTGTATTTTTGAGGATTAATTTTATTATTGAACAACAACCATGTTCTCAATGAACCCAATAAACTCATTAATATCAAAGCTGAATATTTTTGGAAGTAGTTTTTAGTTTGTTTTTAGTTTTAGCTATTTTAGGAGGATATCTGTGTGTGCAGGTGACTATTACTGTGCATAATTATTAGGCAACTTAACAAAAAACAAATATATACCCATTTAAATTATTTATTTTCACCAGTGAAACCAATATAACATCTCAACATTCACAAATATACATTTCTGACATTCAAAAACAAAACAAAAACAAATCAGTGACCAATATAGCCACCTTTCTTTGCAAGGAAACTCAAAAGCCTGCCATCCATGGATTATGTCAGTGTTTTGATCTGTTCACCATCAACATTGCGTGCAGCAGCAACCACAGCCTCCCAGACACTGTTCAGAGAGGTGTACTGTTTTCCCTCCTTGTAAATCTCACATTTGATGATGGACCACAGGTTCTCTATGGGGTTCAGATCAGGTGAACAAGGAGGCCATGTCATTAGTTTTTCTTCTTTTAGACCCTTTTTTGCCAGCCACGCTGTGGAGTGTGATGGAGCATTGTCCTGCATGAAAATCATGTTTTTCCTGAAGGATGCAGACTTCTTCCTGTACCACTGCTTGAAAAAGGTGTCTTCCAGAAACTGGCAGTAGGACTGGGAGTTGAGCTTGACTCCATCCTCAACCCGAAAAGGCCCCACAAGCTCATCTTTGATGATACCAGCCCAAACCAGTACTCCACCTCCACCTTGCTGGCATCTGAGTCGGACTGGAGCTCTCTGCCCTTTACCAATCCAGCCACAGGCCCATCAAGACTCACTCTCATTTCATCAGTCCATAAAACCTTAGAAAAATCAGTCTCGAGATATTTCTTGGCCCAGCCTTGACGTTTCAGCTTGTGTGTCTTGTTCAGTGGAGGTCTGAGTATTGCACACCTTGTGCTTTTGGGCACTCCAGTGATGTTGCAGCTCTGAAATATGGCAAAACTGGTGGCAAGTGGCATCTTGGCAGCTGCAAGTTCGTGGGCAGTTATTTTGCGCCTTGGTTTTTCCACATGCTTCTTGCGACCCTGTTGACTATTTTGAATGAAACGCTTGATTGTTCGATGATCACGCTTCAGAAGCTTGGCAATTTTAAGAGTGCTGCATCCCTCTGCAAGATATCTAACTATTTTTTACTTTTCAGAGCCTGCCAAGTCCTTCTTTTGACTCATTTTGCCAAAGGAAAGGAAGTTGCCTAATAATTATGCACACCTGATATAGGGTGTGATGTCATTAGACCACACTCCTTCTCATTACAGAGATGCACATCACCTAATATGCTTAATTGGTAGTAGGCTTTCGAGCCTATAAAGCTTGGAGTAAGACAACATGCATAATGTGGTCAAAATACTCATTTGCCTTATAATTTTGCACTCCCTGTATAGGTTGGTTTGTATTTCTACACATTATATGAAGTAAAAATGATCTGCTTTTATTAACATTGCAGAGATAGCATTGTAAAATATTTCCCAAATGAGCAAGGAAATTTTTTACAGTATGTCTGATAATATTTTTTCTTCTGGAGAAAGTCTTGTTTTATTTCAGATAGAATAAAAGCAATAAAAAAAAGTTTTTTAATTTTTCAAAATTATTAGCCCCTTTAAGCTATATAGTTTTTCAATAGTCTACAGAACAAACCATCCTTATACAGTAACTTGCCTAATTACCCTAACATGCCTAGTTAACCTAATGAACCTAGTTAAGCCTTTAAATGTCACTTTAAGCTGTATAGAAGTGTCTTGAAAAATACCAAGTCAAATATTATTTACTGTCATCATGACAAAGATAAAATCAGTTATTAGAGATGAGTTATTAAAACTATTATGATTAGAAATGTGTTTAAAAACATCTTATCTCCGTTAAACACATATTGGAGAAAAAAATAAACAGGGGGGCTAATAATTCAGGGGGGCTAATAATTCTGACTTCAACTGTATATAAACTTGACGCATGCATATATTTACATACACACGCACATACATAAAAACTCCGTCTTTGCATAAGCTACTGCATTAATACATGCATATACATATAAACTCACTACACTCAAACACACCTGTACATACTCGCATATACAAACGTATAAACTTGACCGCTATATGCGCCTATAAATTCTCGCACATCAATATAAGCTCGATGCACGCATAACACCCGAATAACACTCGCACAAACATAAAAAATAAAATTCACAAACATATATGCAATTTGTCCTGTATGTACATATATGCAAATGATTTCATATGTGGATGTGCATGAACATTTGAGCTTAAATGGATCATTATTTATAATGAATCAGGTTATGCTAATGAAATAGAAAGAGTTCAAATAATAGCGGAATCATTCTGTTAAAGTAAAATCAGTGTAAAAATTGCTGTTTAGGAAATGCAAAGTAGTGTAATGGATTGTGTAAAAGCTACATTATAATTGATCTATTTTGGTTTTCTCTTTCGAATAACAAGTTCACGCCTTTCATCTCGACTCATTATCTTGATTTAAATGGCGTGTCTGAAAGTTCAAGTTGTCAGTGTGTGTGTGTGTGTGTGTGTGTGTGTGTGTGTGTGTGTGTATGTTTGATGGTCCTGTATTGATCAGAGCTCTAAACAGCTCTTGTTCTGGACTCAGAGGTTATTTAGGAGGTTAATGAGGCTTGTCTTCAGCCACGTCGCTGGATTACAGCAGCTGCTGTCTCTCACTTCATGCAGGAGCGCAAACACTCATTTACACCAGGAGAGATGGCTGGAAAATGAGTTTATTTTTAGAGCGCCACATCTGACAGGAAGTTACACGGGTTTCCCAGCATTGAGCATTAATAATTTAAAACACTGTCATGCAGTTCACTCACCACTCCATGATTATCTTTTCGATAGTGGATGTATGTATATCGATGTATGTAAAGTTGAAGTCAAAATTATTCACCATTTTCAAATATTTCCCAAATAATAATTAACAGAGCAAGGAAATTTTCACATTATTTCCTATAATATTTTTTTTTTATTTGTTTTATTTTGGCAAGAATAAAAACAGTTTTATTTTTTTATAAACCATTTTAAGGTCAATATTATTAGCCCTCTTAACCAATATTTATAATATAATAATAATATAATCTTGAAAAATGTCTAGTAAAATATTATTTACTGTCATCATGGCAAAGATAAAATAAATCAGTTATTAGAAATGAGTTATTAAAACTATTATGATTAGAAATGTGTTGAAAAAATCTTTCTGTTAAACAGCAATTGGGGAAAAAATATACTGGGGGTAGTGCTGCGCGATATGGCAAAAATGCAATCTTGATAATTACTTTCCATATTGAACGATAACAATATATATATTTCGATAAAAGTTATTCATTCTTCCAGATTTAAAAGAGTGAACAATGACTGAAACCACAAAAATAAGAGGGTCCATTAAATGGTGGCCGAAAATTGTTTACATCTCTAATGTCAACACACTTTTAGATTCCCATTGTTGCACATTGCTGCTGTGTGATTGGCTCTTAGATCAGTATAAGTAAAGAAATTGCAGAGCCCATCATTGTTATTGACAAAATGTATCGTGATTCGATATAATATCGTTTATCGGCCCAGCCCTAACTGGGAGCTAATAATTTAGGAGGATTAATAAATCTGATTTCAACTGTATATATTTTTATCAGAGATGCTTAAGGGGATAGTTTATACAAATTAAAAATGTCCTATTTATACATACTTACCCTTAGGTTATCCAAGATTGTGGTGATAAACATTAAAGAAGATTTTAAGCTCAATCTGTGGTCCTTGATGATTCTTATAATGGCAGTCAATGGTTACAGTATATTAGATTAAAAATAAACACATGCAAAAAAGTCTAAATCAACAGCCATGGCTCCTGGAGACACACTGATGTCTTACGAAGGGAAGCTATTGGTCTGTGTAAAAGATTAGACATAATTTAAATATATACTGTACATATTTAAATTATACAATCCCTTTAATTTTTATAGCAGTTTTAATATTTTAAAAGCAGACAATTCTAATTGTATTTTTAGTTGCAAATTGGCATATTTAGATTCTAATGTAATTTTTTAAGCTGTGAGGAATTTTTATTTATTTATTTATTTTTTTTAACACAGACTTGAACTTTACACGCTGATTTCAAATGAGAGACAACCACTGCAGTTTAATCACAATCCACATAAATGGATTATATAATGTAGCGTACATTAGCTTTGGTTGGCAGATTATGTTTCTTTATGTTTTACTGTAAATTGCTAAAATCTCATTTAGTGTGACAATAGGATATCACACTAATAGGACAAGATGCAGAGAATATTTTTAGGCATTTTATAAAATCAGGTTTCATTTGAGGACTTGAAATGTGCAGCCGCAAGATATTAATTCATTTTTATTTCATTTAATATTATAAAATATCGAATTTGCAGATTAGATTTAAAGTAAATTGTGTAATTATTAATCAAACAACTTCATAGGTAAAAAAAGATATTGCCTCTAAAAAAAAGTCAACTTTAAATCTCCATGACGAGTCTATATATTTTCAGATTTTTGCTGCTAATGATCTCCATCGATTAATATAACACATTTGCATAATCTTTGCCTGCACATGACAGGCATTTCAGTTTACACATGAATGGGCCAATCAAAACAGACTTGGCCAGGTGATCAATCAAAGCAGAGTTGGCTTACGAAAGGGAGGGGTTTATAAACCTGAAACCCTGAATTGATTCAAATGAACCATATTGGTCAAAATTGTAGAATTATTCTAACATTTAATGCATATTGTGTGAAAATATCAATGTTTTCTTCTGTTAGATGCATTTAAACCCATTGTGAGGACTCTAACTCAATTTCAGGACAATTAAGATACTGTATAAACTGCTCTTTAAATTGTTATACTTTACCAATGATCTTTAAATCAATAGCTTTTACCCATTTATTAGGGGTGTGACGAGACGCCTACTCCACAGGACAAGACGAGACACGAGGTTGGGTTCACGAGAACGAGACGAGACAAGATTTTTACACTATTTTAAAGAAATCCTTAATAATGAATATCAATGGAATAATCTTAGAATTCAAATGTTTTGCTAATATATGAATGGAAAATAGATTTTAATTTATTTTTTAATCACAAAATGCTAAACAATTTAGTTGTTTTTTTAATAACTTGTAATGAATTTACTTCCATTTGTATGTATACAATTTCCATAATTATTCCCATCATTTTATGTATGCAATAGTTTTATATTAGTTTGAATTGAATTCTATGCAATGAACATGCAAACACTGCAAAATATTTGTTAATATTTTAATAGAAAATAGCAAACTCTACTGACAGGCTTTTCTCCTATAGCATTTCAGAGTATTTACATTGCAGACTTTGATGGTCAATTCGGATTTTCTGACAGTGTCTGATTTTTATTTTTATTTTTTTGATGACCCGCTTACATTTATTATCTTTTAAATGTGACTCGTACACGATTGACTTCAATTACACAGCACACGGCAAAAGGCCCAATGACCAGAAAAAAAGCGGGCGCTGACTAACAGCTGATAATAATGAGCTCTTTTCTCCATTCCTGTATTTATTCAGTTCGTATGGTTTCATTTCTTATATTCTTCTTGACAAGTTGTTTTGCTGTAGTTTATGACAAAAACGTTCTCATTTGGCCATTTTCTTTTAATCTAGGCCTTTTTAAACCAGTAGGCATCTTGATGTAATGTCCATGGCGTGATTTCTGCACGTATGCAACAGTATATGTTGGTTACATGGCGGATGATGCGCTCTTTCTCTCTCATGAACATGCTAAAAATACTTGTGCTACATCACACATATGAAAGCTTTTTTAGTCCCTGTGTGGAATTTGGTCACTTCAACCAGGAAAAGACAACGTCCGCTTTTCACGTACAGTATAAACGTGTTTGGTAATGATGAAGGCGGGTGTGTTGAGTCTCCAGCAGTTCAGTATGTGTGTGCGCGCTTAGAGATGTGTGTAGGTGCAGAGAATATTGTGTCAAACAGCTGTGTGGACTGTCCTATCGCAAAATTCGGCTAAAAGTCCTACACGATGGTAGTCTAATAGTTTGATTTCAGTGTTTACATATATGTACTGCACTTCAATAATGACTTTCAGCACATCTAAAGTGACATTCCATCACGTGGTAATGTCCATGGTTAATTTGAGTGGCTATAGTTGCAGCCTCTGCTTGGACATGAATAACGCGGCAGCCCTTTGGCCGGTGAGAAAAAAAAGCAGTTACGTCACACCCACCCGCCCAACCGAGTGGCATGTGCAACACAGAGGCCAGCCCTACCAGGTGTGCGCAAAACACTTGATTTGCGGTTTAAATTCAATCCTGTTTCCAATCTTTAATGCTAATTTTACCCTCACGCTTCATCATGATAACATCTACTCACGAGACAACTTTTCACCTCGACGAGAAATCTCGTCGTGATTTAATCTCGCGAGATCTCGTCCAACGAGATCTTGTCACACCCCTACTATTTATCAATAGTAATTCAAAGTATCATATTTAGTATTATCCCTCTTTCTTTTATGCATTTAAATAAGTACATAAGAATATGTCTCGGGCGACACAGTGGCGTTGTGCGTATGTCTAGGTAGTACCATTTTCTTTTTAGAAGCTGGTAACTAGGGGTGTGCGATATTTGATGATGTAATTAATATTATAACTATGGTTTTGTTAGTATTTCAGCCACTTACAAAAAAAAAACACACAAAAAATGTTTTTAGAGTTCAGAGGTCTTGACTATGTGATGAAGCCTATTAAAATGTATTTAGAAATATAGCGCAATAGGTAGTGCTGTCGCCTCACAGCAAGAAGGTCGCTGGTTTGAGCCTTGGCTGGGTCAGTTGGCGTTTCTGTGTGGAGTTTGCATGTTCTCCCTGCGTTCCGTGGGTTTCCTCCGGGTGCTCCGGTTTCCCCCACAGTCCAAAGACATGCGGTGCAGGTGAATTGGGTAAGCTAAATTGTCCGTAGTGTATGAGTGTGAATGAGTGTGTGTGGACACTTCCCAGAGATGGGTTGCGGCTGGAGGGCATCCGCTGCATAAAATCATGCTGGATAAGTTGGCGGTTCATTCCGCTGTGTTGACCCCGGATTAATAAAGGGACTAAGCCGAAAAGAAAATGAATTAATATGTCTCTTTTACAAAAAACATATGTTATGCTGAATTATTTCAGATTTTTTTATTTTAAACATTAAAATAGACACTTGCATTCATCTTTATGTTGACATAAAATAAAACTTTAAAATTTTATATTATATAATATAGTGTATACTATATAATTTTTTTTATTGAACATACCACTTTATATTACACATGGAACACATTTATTATAAATATATCCACGGCGGCACAATGAATCAGTGGTTACCACTGTCACCTCACAGCAAGAAGGTCGCTGGTTCGAGTCCCGGGTGGACCAGTTGGCATTTTTGTATAGAGTTTACATGTTATCCTTGTGTTCACCTGGATATCCTCTGGTTTCCCCCCCAGTCAAAAGATATGCGTTATAGGTGAATTGGATAAACTAAATTGGCCATAGTGTATGAGTGCGTGCATGAATATGAGAGTGTATGGGTGTTTCCCAGTACTGGGTTGCGGCTGGAAGGGCATCCATTGTGTAGAACATATCCTGGACTAGTTGGCGGTTCATTATGCTGTGGTGACCCTTGATAAATAAGAGACTAAGCTGAAGGAAAATGAATAAATGAATATTATATCCACAGTAAAACTGTTTGTGCTGTATCAGATAAGCACAACCTTAGTGTAAGTGTCCTTTTAAAAACTCACAGAGGATGTTGATGTTGTTTCAGATCTACTTGGAAAAGAAAAAGCACTTCAGTCTGGTCAGAAACAACCCTCGAGATATTGTAGAGAAAGTAGCAACTGACATCGAGAGACTGCTTGCCAAGAAACGCAAAGCGCTGGAGGTAAGATAACACACACATACACACTCATCATTTGAGATTAATCTTGACTGTTCTAATCCATGTGTTTCCTTCAGAGACTGGCGAGTGAAGCAGAGCGTCTTCAGAAAGAGCATCGCTGGCAGGATGGAATCAAGGTCAGATGATTAAAACACCAGTATTTTATTTTATTTTTCACATTCACAAACTCTCCAGACTTTTACTTTAACTTTTAACATTGTTTTTTTTTTGCATGTGTATGCGAGTCATCTGAATCAATTCAGACCTATGACTCCTTATTCTTTTTATCTGATTCATTCAAATGAACCGCATCAATTGAGCGTTTCATTCCTGAATCGAGCGTATCGCTTTTTTCCTCATTCTTTTCCATCTGTGTAACTCAATTTAACCTCCTCCTCTGATATTCCCATTGGTGTGTCCCTGATCCAGATACAAGCTTTACACACACAAATGCTGTGAGTCATGATTTCATGAGTCTGTAGCCGGAGGCTCTGTTGAAGCCCAATAGAAAGTGACGTCTCGTTTTTCTGACTGATTTGGTTCATTAGAGCTGTTCAGCTTTGGACTAACCACACACACACACACACATATGCTCATCTCGTGTGAGTTTGTCATGTGTATCATCTGTTTTATGAATCTCCAGACTCTGGAACTGATTTCAAACAGCAGCTCTTTGTATTTCTGTTCTGTGTGCGTTTATTTCAGGAGGAAAATATTGAGTATTATAACTCTAAAGCAGAGATGGATTATGTGAGTACATCTCTATCTATCGCTCATGTGAAAAAAAGATGATATCAGACAGTTCAAGTGTGTTATGTCAAGGAAAATGATGCTTTCTTGATATGTTTCTAGGAAATATTCACACATTCATACACCATTTTCTTTTTAGAAGCTGGTAACTAGAGGTGTGCGATATTTGATGATGTAATTAATATTATAATTATGGTTTTGTTAGTATTTCAGCCACTTACAAAAAAAAAAACACAAAAAATGTTTTTAGAGTTCAGAGGTCTTGACTATGTGATGAAGCCTATTAAAATATATTTAGAAATATAGCGCAGTTGGTAGTGCTGTCGCCTCACAGCAAGAAGGTCGATCGTTTGAGCCTCGGCTGGGTCAGTTGGCATTTCTGTGTGGAGTTTGCATGTTCTCCTTGTGTTCGTGTGGGTTACCTCCAGGAGCTCCGGTTTCCCCCACAAGTCCAAAGACATGCGGTACAGGTGAATTGGGTAGGCTAAAATTGTCCGTAGTGTATGTGTGTGGATGAGAGTGTATGGGTGTTTCCCAGGGATGGGTTGCGGTTGGAAGGGCATCTGCTGCGTAAAACATGTGCTGGATAAGTTGGCGGTTCATTTCGCTGTGGCGACCCCAGATTAATAAAGGGACTAAGCCGAAAAGAAAATGAATAAATGAATGAGTTGAAGTCTCCTGGCATATGTAAAATAATTATTTGTATTTATTTATTTAAAATATTATTATTATTTTATTACCAAGGAGGGCTTTTATAAATTACAATAATAAATAAAAAACATGTGGTACACACATTTATTAAACAAGTACACTAAACATGGCTACTAGTTTGTTGATTGGCCTTTTTTTAATTGTTATAAAATGATTATTCATTAAATTTCATATTACATTTCGTTGTGATATAGTTTAGTCAGCTAATTTCACAAAAGCAATAAAAAAATTGTGAGAGTGTGATCACTGATATAAAATAGATTTTATCCAACTGTTTAAAAAAACAAGACATTTATACTGAGTTGCATTTTCAATACACTATAGTAGGGCTGCACCATGTGGCGAAATTAGCTCAGTTTATGAATATTAATGATCAATAATAACAAGTTATTACTAATTATGAATATTCAGAATTAACTTATAGTTAATTTAACAGAATTAATATAGCAATGACTCTGGCCCTTTGTCTGAGCGGACTCTGTAATTATTGATTTACTTAGAAAGGGAATTATAACTACTTCTTGTGAAGTAGATAAATAGTTTAGAAGTTTTAGTAAACTTGATAAGCATGTAGCAAGGGTCTGTTGTTAAAGTGATCTTTTCTGTGAGGCAAAACAAAGACAATCCAACGTGGTTTTAGCATAATTTATTGACTAGTCCAACATATAACAAACAAACGTACAAAACATAACAACAGAAACATAGAACAGAAAGAAAGCGAGGAAATAAAGAGTTTAGATAAAAAAATGGCAAATCTAACTCTGTTCCACAAAACTATTAAGGACCACCAAGATTATAAAAACACTTTTTTGATAAAGGGACACAGCATAAACACGACTAATACCTGAATTTACTGGGTCTGTCTCTCTCTTGTTGTGCGAGTTTCTCTGATTACTTGGAACATGAAGTCTTTTAAGAAGTTCTTTCTCGATGTGTGGAGTTTGCGACGCAGATTCAAGGATACGCGAGACGTGGACTCAGGCGAGTCACGTGGGTACAGAAACGCGGTCTGCCCCCTTCGTGTCAGGGACACTTCAGCGGAGACCTTCTGCCATGACCTTTCTGCAATGATGTTGGGGAGTAGATGTGTTATAACTGTGGGTCAAGTCACACCTATTCTCTACTGACTGACCAATGGTTTCAGGGCAAAGTTTCAGAGAGAACATGGGGGTTTTAATTTGAAATGTCCTGAGTTGCAAAGATGTAGAATGAAGGTTTCTTCATTTCTCACCCACCATCTTGAAGTGCAAGAAATGGGTCCCAAGGGCCGACCAAGCAATCTAGGCAAACAAAATGTCACGCACCGCGATCTCTGACGCCAAACGCCCTGGCACCTACGGTCATGAATGTCACACCAATAACAAATATGGTATTTAAGGGCAATCCCGTTCCTCAGCTGCCACCCATATGTTACAACGATATTGGAAGAAATTGACATTGCAATATTTTCAAAACCAAATGCATAATTAGGCAATAGTGAAAGTAGATTACATTTAAAGTCAATGTAAACACGCAAGTAAAGATGAATCTACACCCGCCAGTGTGAATGATGCAAATTGCTTGACATGTTTGCAGCAAATATTCTCTTTAATCACGAGTTTCAGCGAAGGTTAAAAAAAGGTTGAAAAAAGGCAATAAACATCCCATAAAAGTACTCTACTGCATTCACGTGATGCACATATTGACTTTGCATTTGGTGTGAATCCAGCATAAAACAAGGATTTGTTGCCACCTACTGGTGGTTTTTCGTTTCTTATTTATTTATTAAAAATAGCACAGTCCAACACACTCTGCCAAATATTGTTAATTAATCATTCTCAAAAGACCTTAATGTATATTTTTCATCAATAAATGCAAAATTAAATTAGATATTTACGAAGGTTTACATGCTAAGTCAATGTAAACATGCAAGCTGAGATGAAGCTGTACCAGACACTGTGAATGATGCAAAATGTGTGACACGTTTGACGCAAACACGCAATATTAACTTTAATCATGTGTTCCAGCGCAGGTTAAACAAAAATGTTTTTGCATGAGGCGAAAAACATCCTGTGACAATATTTTACTGTGAGTGACGTGCTCGTTCACATAATACTCATTTTTACTTTGCATCTGGTGTGTATCCAGCCTGGAGAACGTGTGACACGTTTGCAGCGTACACGCAATATTCACTTCAGACTTGTGCTCCGGCACATGTTAAAAACTGTTTAGCATGAGGCGAAAAACATCCTGCGACAGTATTCCACTGCAATTAACACCCTAATTTGTTTAATGCGCATATTCACTTCGCATTTGGTGCAAATTCAGCATAAGACAGGTATTTGTCACCACCTACTGGTATTTTTTATTTCATATTTATTTGTTTATTCATAATTGGCACAGTCCAAAACACTCTGTAAAAAATATTGCTAAATTAGCATTATCAAAAGACCTCAAGGTATATTTTGATGTATAAAAGCTAAATTAGGTATTTGTGAAAGTAGATGACCTGCAAAGTCAATGTAAACATGCAAGTAGTGATGAATCTACACCAGCTAATTTGAATGATGCTAAATGTGTGACACGTTTGCTTCGAATAAGCAATATTTACTTAATCATGTTCCTGGACAGGCTAAAAAAGTTTGCAAAAAACATCCTGTGAGATCCTGCAAGTGACTTGCTCGTTCATGTAATGCACAAATTTACTTTGCATTTGGTTTGAAATCAGCTTATGACAGTGATTTGTTGCCACCTACTGGTGTTTTTTGATTTAATATTTATTTATTTATCTTGCTGTAACCAGCACAGTCTAACACACTGCAAAATGTTGCTAAATTATCGTTATCATTACCATTATCAAGAAAAGACCTCAAGGTATATTTTCATCAATAAATGCATAATTAGGTATTTGTGAAAGTAGATTACATGCAAAGTCAATGTAAACACACAAGTAGAGATGAATCTGCACCAGGCAGTGTGAATGATGCAAAATGTGACATATTTGCTGCAAATACTCAAAATTCACTTCAGTCTCGTGTTCTGGCACAGGTTAGAAAAACTGTAAGTGATGCGCTCGTTCATGTAATGTGCATGTTCACTTCACATTTGGTGTAAAACTAGCTTAAGACAGAGATTTGTCACCATCTACTGGTGTTTTTTGTTTCATATTTATTTATTTATTTATTTATTTATTTATTCGTAATTAGCACAGTCTGGCACACTCTGCCAAATATAGCCAAATTATTATCAAAAGACCTCAGGGTATATTTTTCATCAATAAATACAAAATTAGGCATTGGCGAAAGTAGGTTACATGCAAAGTTAATGTAAACACACAAGCAGAGATGAATCTGCACAAGGCAGTGTGAATGATGCAAAATGTGTGACACATTTGCTACAAACACGCATTATTCAATTAATAATCATGTGTTCTGGCACTGGTTTATAAAAAAGTTTGCGTGAGATTTGCAAAAACATCCCGTGAGAGAATTGTACTGTGAGAGATGCGCTTATTCACGTGATGCACATATTCACTTTGCATTTGGTGTGAATTTAGCATAAGACAGGGATTTGTCACCACCTACTGGTGTTTTTTTGTTTCATATTTATTGGTTTATTTATTTATTTGTAATTAGCATAGTCCAGCACACTCTGCCAAATATTGCTAGGTTATCATTACCACAAGACCTTAAGGTGTATTTTTCATCAATAAATGCAAAATTAGATATTTGCGAAAGTAGATTTATTCGTAACCAGCACACTTTGCTAAATATGGCTAAATTATCTTCATCAAATGACCTCAGGGTATTTTTTTCATCAATATCGCACACCCCTACTGGTTGGATCAACTTCTAACTCCAAAACAACTATTTTGCATGTGCATTTATCACCATGTTACACTGATTTTACAGTCATACTCGAGCTGAAACTGTGGACTAGCATTTATATGTGATTATGTCATTTATTTCCATAAGGACGGTGAGGACATTGATTCTCAGATGTCCTTGAAACTGGATTTTGTGTACGACCCAAGCTTCAAAAACCACGTGAATTACTCGCACACCGCCGTCCAGATCCCCACAGACATCTACAAAGGCGGTGAGGAAGCAGGCTGATGCTGGTAGTCCTCAGAGAGTCAGTGAGAGTTCATGACGTGTGTGTGTGTGTGTGTGTGTGTGTGTGTGTGTGTGTATGTGTGTGTCTGTAGCTCCAGTGATTCTGAATGAGCTGAACTGGACGCAGGCGTTAGAGCGTGTCTTCATTGAGAACAGCAGAGATGATCCCTCTCTGCTTTGGCAAGCATTTGGTAGCGCCACCGGTGTCACCAGATATTACCCAGGTAACATATTTAGCTCTATTTCCAATTCTCTGATTAAAGACCAACACGGTATGTTTTACATATGTGGTAAAACTAGCCAATCAGATTGCATTCTCAGGGATAAGAGCTCATATTATCCAAATAATATCCAAATATGTTACATTTGTTGTCTTCTAGCTGCTCCCTGGAGGGCGCCAGATAAGATTGATCTTTATGATGTACGACGGAGACCATGGTAAAGCTCATTTAAGTGTTTTTTTATCCAGGAATGATAATATAGTTAAGCAGGTTTGCTTGGGGAGAATAAATGTCCATGACACTATAGTTGAAGTGTATTTTTAAAACCTGTAGTTTCAAATATTGTGTTGACCTCATGTCTGTGTGCTCGTATATATCAGCAGTTTAAACTGACAAGACATTAAAACTTATGCAGATATTTTGTTTGTAGTTGCAGGTTTAAAGAATTAGTTCACCCACATTTGACAATTACCTCATCGTTTACTCTCCCTTGTGTGGTTTTAAAAATTTATGAGTTTCTTTCTTCTGTTAAACACAACAGAAGATGTATAAATCTAGTTGATGGCACCCATTGATCTCCATAGAAGGATAAAAATGACTATGAAAGTCAATGGGTTGTAGCAACCAGCATTTTTCATAACATCTTTGTCTTGAAAAGATGAAACTTAAATAGGTTTTGAAAAAGATTTATCTTTTTTTCAGAATTATTCCTTTAATCAATTGTTACAGCAACAGCCATAACACAAATGAGAGAAAACACAAATGGATCGGCCTAGGAGAATTTATTAAAATAAACAGGCAAATTAATAGCAAGGTATGGGGAGGAATCACAACAAAACTAAGGCTAAACACAAAGGAGCATAACTTCGTGTCTGGACGGCCCTGAAGTGCTGCAGCATGGGCTGTTATAATGCCGGCTGTCAATGTGTAAAGTGTAAAGAAATCTACTAAATTAAAACAGAACAGGTACAAAAACTGTACAACAAAAGGGCAAACATACATGGACATGAAACATCAATGCTTGAGCAATAAACGCTCCGCCTTTATCTGTAGAGGAGGCAGGGAGTAGCAGCTCATTTGCATTTATAGAGACTCACATAAAAAAAGTAAATGCCATTTGCAGAAAGAGATTAAAAAAAGATGTGTGAGATATTTTGAGCCGGAACTTTACATGCACATTGTGGAGAGACTTGTATACCTGTTATGTCTTGTAAATTTTTTTATGTATTTATTTGTTTAATATATAAATTCACTTGGCGACTTAGACCTCAAACTGAAATAAATAAAATCTATGATCTACAGTCATAAAAAAAATGCTGTCTGTGTTTGATTGGTCAGTCAAATTTTGTGGGCAGGGCTTATATATATATATATAAAGCCCCCCTGAATTATTAGCCCCACTGTTTATTTTTTCCCCTAATTTTTGTTTAATGGTCAGAAGATTTTTTCAACACATTTCTAAACAATAGTTTTAATAACTCATCTCTAATAACTGATTTTATCTTTGTCGTGATGACAGTAAATAATATTTTACTAGATATTTTTCAAGACACTTCTATACAGCTTAAAGTGACATTTAAAGGCTTAACTATGTTAATTAGGTTAACAGGGCAGGTTAGGCAAGTTACTGTATAATGATGGTTTGTTCTGTAGACTATCGAAAAAAAAATTGCTTAAAGGGGCTAATAATATTAACCGTAAAATGGCTTATAAAAAATTAAAAACTGCTTTTATTCTAGGCAAAATAAAACAAGACTTTCTCCAGAAGAAAAAATATTATCAGACATAT